>VOQJ01036943.1:6713-17826 GCA_015052665.1 Apistogramma diplotaenia | reverse complement strand
GATTTAAATAGTGCAGTTAGATTGCAAGAAGAAATAAAAAATAAAATAAGAAGATATCTTTATACCTATAGACATTATGTGCATGTTTGCAAGAAAAATAATATATATATATATATATATATACACACACACATTAAGTCACAAGTGATGCCTTTTTAATTGCTTTGATGTGTAATCCAGTTTAATTTTTGGAGTGGATACATTTTAGTGATACAACCTGGATTTTTCCCTTCATTAATCTCATTTTTCTGTTTAATAATGTCGTTTAGTGACCGTCTGATGATGAACGAGCAAGTCAAGTTTTCCGGTTTTACTTTTATCTTGTGGTTTCTTTATTACTCTTGTCGAAAAGTGTGTGTGTGTGTGTGTGTGTGTGTGTGTTTGTTTTTCTGGTGTGAAAGCAAGAAAAGCAGCTCAAATGTGTATTTTATCTTTGACTCTGAAGGTCAGACGCAGGCTGCTCTGCTCATGCTTTAGAGTGATGTTGGTCAGAAAGGTTCAGACCACAGAGTAAACACATACAGTAATTTTACAGTATAAAATTCTAAGCATGAGTAATTTTTCTTGAATATTTATTACAGCTTATTTGCAGAAATGTCTGGAGTGTAAGAGGAGCAAAAACGGCTTGTTTCAGAAAGAAGTCGAACTGAGGTGCTGCACAGCCACAGTAAATCATACACAACTACTCAAGAATTAAAAATATGGAGCTCTGAGTGAGCAGAACAGATCCCCTTTCACCTGCAAAATGAGTATACTAGCAGCTTCTCCTGTCCTTTGTGCGGTTTAGAGTATTGTTGATATATGAGGTTGTGCTGTTATCAGTGTGAAATTACCACCAAACCTGTGGGACACTGAGCACAGACTTTGTCCTGAGAAGGTATCCAATTATGCAAAGTGAGTGTGTGTGTGTCTGTGGAGGGTATTTAAAGAGATTATGATGTAATTCGTTTCACCTGTGTTAGGCGTGTTTGCCTCATCGAGCTATAAGTCACAGACCATAGAACATCAATGACATTCAGCGACTTCAAGCAACAACGGGCAAAATAATCACTGGTGACGTAAAGCTCTCGGTTCCCGGGTGAAACTTTTCTCAGCTCACGGGCAAGAGATTGAAATGACTACCAATGAGAGCAAAGGATTTGCTGACATATGATGGGATGTTAATTACAGTACAGTGTTACCTAGGCAACTGGAGCTTGGTGACCAACTACTGGCTACAAAGCGATGCACAACAAGCAGAATTTAACTCAGACTGGAGCACAAACCTCTTGATCAGTTGTTGCCACACAGCAGGTGGATGTTTAAGGCCTCGGAGTCATTTTAATCAGCTCGGGCTGCTGCGTCATCATTACACTGATTGAAAGTTTGATAAAAAGATTTTTTTATGTCATCATTTTAAGTCATCATTTACCCAACTTGAATTTTCCTTAGATGAAGCAAATTTTATGTTAGATTATATATTTTAAGCTATAACCTGACAGGGACAAAATGTGACAAACTGAAGATAAAAATCTGGATAACAGTCGACCCTCAAGTTTGTTTTTTTTTTTGTGGGCAGCACAGTGGTTAGCACTGCTGCCTCACAGAGAACAACATCTAGAAGCTCTGGGTTCGATGGGGTTTAATCAATGAGAACTTTTACAACAGAGCAAATGATTGATCACTGATCAGTGTGCTCCGTGTCTAAAGCTTTATGCAGATCATTTTAGTCGAAGAAGGATCTGACAGCATCTCTGTCCACAGTCGGAATGAGGAAATGCATCAGAGTGTCAGACAGGTGGTTCAGGTGCAACAGGAGGGGAGGAGTCAGAGAGAGAGGAAAGCAGCCAGTTTAGCCTGTTACCATGGTAACTAACTCAGAGTTGTAAAGCTAAATCTGCTTCCTGGAACTGAACCTGGTGCCTGCAGTTGAGGTCTTGTTTACAGATAATTACATAAGTGCCTCTCTTCTGAAAAGCATCAACATGCAGCACTCTTAACCCACACTGATTACACCGAAGGTGCTTCAAGAGGCCATTCAGACATGCAAACATCCAGGTCATGGTGGTTTCAAGAGCTCGAAAAAAGGCAACGGGCCTTTTGAGGATATCTCACTCTTTGATGATGCCAGTGTTCATGTTCTAGGCTGGGAGGGCAGATGGTTTGAAGAGTCCATCCACGTCCGCTGTGAACCACCATCATGGGACAGAGGCGTTGGCTTGTGACACCAGCTGCCACAGTCTTGATATCCCCTCCCAGACGCCTCAACCTCCACTCACTGAGGTCACTTAGCAGGGTAGAGCACATGTGGTCTCACAGTGGTTCCACCCAAAATCCCAGGTGGTAATAGCGCACGCCTTTTTCCACACCTTGACTCATGTGATGATGAACATGGTCAATAACCACCTCCAAAGGGGACTTTGCCCCACTAGGGTTTAAGTACCAGGAACCCTCCACCTTCTTCATTAAAGAAGCCTCTTGGATGAAAGAGTCCAGTCGCCTTTCCTCAAGCTCTGAAGACGAGTCGTTTATGCTGCCTCGGCCCTAAAATCTTATGGAGTCCTTGTTTTTGAACAATTCTTTATAAAAGGCCCATAAATAAGAAAAATGCAAACACACAGAATCTCATATACACTAACAGTGTATATGAGGGTTTAAGGAATGTAAAACACATGTAGAAATGGCCTCATTTTATTCTCATGTCAAATATAAACAGCTGCACTGTGTTGGCAAAGCATCCAGAAATAGTCTCCACAAAGAAAGCTGTCCTGTTTTATTTATGAGTAATTATAAATCCATGTGTCTATTTAGATTTTTTTGTTCGCTTTCCTCGTTTTTCATTAACTATCATTTGATTGTAATTGTGTCATTTCTGATTAGTACATGAATGACTCATTAATAAAGCGTGTCTCACTGTTCTGAACATCATCCACACCCTATTAGCTATTCCTGGGGCTATCCGAGGCTCTCTAACCTCTGTCTTCCCCTTCAGGTGCCTACGTGTGCAAGGGACGCTCGGGCTGGTTGATGCCGCTGGGGGAAGCTCTGTGGGAAAATGCCGACCTCCAGCTGTGCATCCCCATGAAGTTTAAGAGGGCACCCCCGCTGCCGCCCCCTCCCGGTCCTGCCATGTGCACCCTGCTTTTAGACATGCTCGCGTCAAACCCGGACGCCCGGCCGCCAGCTGATCAGCTGGAGACGAGAGTACGCGCCGCTCTGAGAGAGGACTCCCACTGACACAAAGTACGCTCGAGACACTGTAATGGCCGTAACAACTACACAAGGACCCTCTGACTGCAGTTTGTCCTGTTTGTTTAAATAACAGGCACTTTGAGGCCTCAGGGAAGCAGAGATAAGAAATGTGTATGATTATACGGGAGTGCAGGTGCTGCTTTTGTCATTGAACCACAAGCTCAGTTTATAAGCTGTGGAAAGACACGCGAAGGGAAAACTGGAGTGAACTAGAACAGTGGTTCCCAAAGTCAAGAGTGCGGCAGCCCACTTAAAAACCAGAAAATCCCATGGGAAGCTTTGGAAGTTGTAGTTGTGAAACGCACAGCCAGCTTAGACCTACTGGCTGGACTAATAGCTGAAGAGGCTGTTCAGTCTTCTCCCAGCAGCAGCAGTTCAAGTTCTGAGGGATTATGTAGCCGTGTGCTTCCTCCTAAAAGGCTCAATAAAATGATCAGTTTTCCCTCCAGAATGATTAAAGGCTTCATGTGCAAAATGGATCATCTCTGCAGGTGTCAGCGCCAGGACTGAGGGGGCAGGCTCAGGGATGGATGCTGAGGATGTCCCACAGGAACAAGTAGAGGAAGGTGTCTGTAGGTTCTCAGTCATCCAGGTCATAATTATCTCTGCAGCTTGAAAAAAAGGCAACTGGATTTTTTATTTTGCCTGAAGACTTTTCACCTCTTTTCCAAAAGGTTTCTTAAGTTCTCAAACCAAAAGGTGCCCCATTGTATCGAGTGACCCGTTGAGGTCAACTGATCAAAGGTGTGAATGGGGGTTAAGACGCCTGGTGAGGGAGCTCATGATTGGACTGTAAGGAGGGGAGAGTTGGTGATGTAATCCACCTCCTCTGTTCAAAGATGCTTCTTGTCTTTCAAACCATTTGTCTTCCCAGTCCAAAATGTGAACGTTGGCATCCTCAGAAGAGTGCCCTTTGACCTTCAGTCCCATCGAGGTGGCTCTTCTACGCTGTGCCATTCGTTTGTGAAGAGGCTGTTTCGTTTCTCCAACGTAGAGGTCCGAGGACTCTTCACTGCACTGGACAGCGACACTATGATGACACAAACTGGGGAGAATAAGAAAAATTGTTTTCACTACTGATTGTAATGAGCCATGCCCCCTCCCACAAGCAGAAGAAGACCACGAAAAGGCCATAATAGGCTCCCAGGACAGGCTAAATATTGCACCTTTGAGAACTGCGCAGTATGTAATGAAGAAGGCCGCCACTGAACTTTTGGATGAAGTGAGAGAACCACAGTATGAAAGCTCACAGATTGGTGATAAGAAACTCCAGCAGTGAACAGTTTTTGCAAAGCAATTTGAACAATGAGCATTCTTCACAGTGCCACAAAGCTCAGGGCCGGATTCTGGGATGATAAACACCGCTGTTAGCAGTGAGTCAGTGGAGAAACTTGTTGAAATGTTGACTCTCTGCTGCAAACTGAGAAAAGCCAAGTCATGATTTTTCCTCCCGTGTCCTTTGCGCGGTTCTGTAAGAACGTGCTCTGGTTTTAATGCAGTTACAGGAAAAAGCTGTTTATAAAAATCGTTGCTCCCAGTTTGCATCAACATCTCAGTAAACCAAGAAGAAGTGCGGTGTCAGGTTCTTCTCCACTCTGGGCAACGCCATCACCAAACCATTTACATGCTGAACTCGAACTTTATATAAAGGAAAAAATTGACCAAAAGGCCATCGGTAAGCAAACAGTAACAAGGCAAATTTTAAATTGTCGCTTTGTTTTCTGTCAGAGGTGTAAATAGAATAGAATAGCTTTATTGTCATTATACAAAGTAAAATGAAATTCAGGTCAAAGTATCAAAAAGCTGAATAATCATAGCAGTGAACTTGTATCAATGAAGCTGTGTATCAATTCAGTGTCATTTCTTCTTGACAAATAAGACCCCAAACAGTGCAATTTAACAGGGCTCAACAGCCAATCAAATTGCAGTTTGATTGTCACAGCTCATATAAATATGTGAAATATTATTCATACTTGTAAGTTCAAACTGAATTCCTATGCTGCAGCCCCCCCTGCAGTACCTTCGACCCACACTTTGGGAACCACTGAACTAGATCCTCCAGTGGGAACATGTGACCGTAACAGGTCCACACAGAGCTCCAGTGGGAACATGTGACCGTAACAGGTCCACACAGAGCTCCAGTGGGAACATGTGACAGTAACAGGTCCACACAGAGCTCCAGTGGGCATTCGGTGCTTATTAACTGCAATAATTCCATGTAGCATGGCTCTGATTATTTACTGGGCATTGAGATGTCTTAAAGAACTTTGATGTGTGATACAAAGTGCTGAAATTGAGAATAACTGGGATGCTATTAATGCGTCCAAATTCTAATGTTTTAGTTTGTCATATTTTCTGTGTGTGTGTGTGTGTGTGTGTGTGTGTGTGTGTGTGTGTGTGTGAGTGACAGTAGGGTGGACGTGTTTTTATTATTCAGTTAAAGTCAGATCATTCAAACACTGATTCATTTCAAAAACCTCCAGAACAAAACTGTATTTATTATTATTCTGGCTTGTTTCATGATAACCTGCTTTGTATGTCAGTTTGCTTTCTTGAAGAAGCACTTACTCTTATTTTTTTTCTGCGTATGTGATTTTAAATGTTTGAAAAATCTGTATGTTTCAATATTTTGGTGCTCTCAGTGACGGACGTCTGCATCTCTTAAAGTTTAAATGATTTTTAAAACTTGAGTCAAACTCTGCTGGTGTGTGAGCGTTGTTGTGTGCTAAGAGCTGAAAGACCACGAGGCTCACTGTGACTAACGATCACTAATGTCTCCTCCCGAACAGGAAATTAAAGCCAGGCATTGGGATTGTTGCTGATCATATCCACGCAGTGTCCACGCAGTTTATTACTGGTCATCAGTCTCAGTCACATGTGTGAAAGAATGGAGACCTATTATAACATGGAGTGTGTCCAAAGCATCTTGTTAAATCTAATGTAATTTAAATAAAGATTAATTTATAACCTCTTTAATCAATGGTAACAGGGATTTTATTCATGTACAACTCCTGCTTTGCAGTCTGGCTGAATTCAGAACGATGACCCGCAAACAGCTTTGACAGATAAATTCATTCGTAGCTCGATGAGGCTGTTCTGCTCAGCAGTCTGAGACGCTCGGATATCAGAGGGACAAGTGGAGATTTAAGCTAGTGAGACCTTCTAGTCCCTCTGCCCCCTCAGCTCAGGGAGGCGGCCTCGGACAGAGCTGGAAGTTTTAATGATGGGAGTCACTCCTTGGGCTCTGCTGGCCGGCCAATAGCTCACAAACACGACCTGTGATTCAAACACTTGTCAGAGACGTTAGAGGACAGACCCGTCTCACAGCACCTCCCTCGCTCTTCTTTGCAGATGGAGCATTACGTTAAATCTCTTCTGCAGTGAGCCCTCAGGACACTGAATGTGCCTCACATACACTCACTGGCTACTTTATTAACAGGAATGCTGGTTCAACCGCTTCACAACTCAAATATTCAATCAGCCAATCAGATGGCAGCAACTCAGTGCAATTAGGCACATGGACATGGCGAAGACGACCCGCTGAAGTTCAGACTGAGCATCAGGTACCCCTTCTCTGAGCTAACAGGAAACAGACGGCCATAAAAATGTTCCCCGGTCCGATGAGTCTCCATTTCTGCTCCAACATCTGGATGGCAGAATTTAGCATGAACATGAAAGCATGGCTTCATCCTGCATCAGTGTGGAGGTGTGATGGTGGATGGGGTACACTCTGTACCATCTGATTGTTGTTGCTGACCATGTCTTCTGATGGCTGCTTCCAGCAGGATAACGTGCAACGCTACAGAGCTCAAATCATCTCAAACTGGGTCCTTGAACATGAGTTCAGAGTTCACTGCAGAGAGCACCTTTGGGGTGTGGTTAGAGGAGATTCACATCATAAATGTGCAACCAACAAATCTGCAGCAACTGCGTCCTGCTTTTCCCCCCAAATGACCCTCCCAGAGCCTGTTTGGCACCTCTTTGGACCACATAGTGAGTCTATGAGCAGCTGCCTGATCCTTAAATCCAGTCCAATTACAGAAACGTGAACCTGACAGTAAATACAAACAATTAGAGCGTCAATATTACAGACAGGAAACATAATCTGCAGCTCATATTTGTTGCACATTGTGTCAATGTTAACTGATGAGGCTTCGGCCATCTTGGCTTCACAGATGTTATCTTGTAGTTGACTGTTCCTCATATTTCTTTACTGAACGACAGTAACAGTAGGAGGGAATTTAGTGCTAAAGAGACTATCTCTGGAAGACGCCAACTTCATTTGGCTAACTTGTACTTGCCAGAGGCTCTTATCCCCCATTACTCAAAATTGGAAATGCATTAGGAAGGGATCAATTTACAGCCAGTGTGGGCTGGAAGAAAGATTACAGTGAGCACTTTCAGTTTGCTGTGTGTTAAAGTATGAAACTTGCAAAACTTTTCATTTATATTAAAAATCCTCTGAAAAACCAGGATGTGAACACGTGGTCGAGTCGATGCTGGACCTCTGGTGAGGGATGGGTGATTATAGTGAATTTAAAGACATTTAACTCGGAGCTATAAATGTTTGCCTCAAGATAATAAAGAAAGGTCATTTCGATTCACCACTTATTTCAACCTCATTAACTCAAATACAGTCACATCAGCAAAGATGGACCACTGGTTATGTTTCAGCATGGATATTAGAAAGCTCAGTGGTTAGCACCGTTAGCTCACAGCAAGAAAGTCTGGGTTCAGATCCACCAGGGCCTGCTTTTCTGTGGGGAGTCTGCGTGGGCTTCCTCCCACAGTCCCACAGTTAGTAGGGTCAGGTTAACTGGTGATTATAAACTACCCGTGGTTGTGAATGGATGTTGATCTCATATTGGGTGGGATCAGCTCTGCAACACTGAAAAGGCCAGATGGGCTGAAAGGAGTGACACTTTTCCAATTCATGCGTCACAGAAACCCACTGACTCAGGAGTGGGCAAACTACGGCCTGTGGACCACACGGTCTTTTTAATGCGGCCCGCCAAAGATTAGTACAGAATTGCCCAAATCAAATCACATCATACACACTGGCAGAAACAACACCACTAAAGGTAACTGTAATTATTAACACTGTAATGCCCGTTTTTATGTTTGATATGTATGCATCTGGTGCTGGCTCAGCCCGTCAGTCAAATTTCAAAGTCAATGTGGCCCCAGAGCCGAAAGTTTGCCCACTTCTGCACTAACTGCACGTCTTTGGACTGTAGAGAGGGGATGATGAACATGCAGAACAAACACAGGGTTTAATAAAGGGATTGTTTTAATGCGCTTTTACAAAACCAAGCTTCAAAAATTAGGAAAAAAGTTGCTGTTTTTTAAAATCCAAGTTAAATGTCTGCCTCAGTTCCTCAGAGGAGCTGATAGCATCAGACGTTTGATGATACAGAGCTCGAATCTTTTCAGCTCCTTTGGAACATTTTAATATAGCACGTAATTTTTCGGGGTTGAAAAATGGCCAAACCCCATAGGGGGCTCGACTGAGACAAAGCATTTTGTTCCTTGAAATATTTTCTCACTTCAAACCAAATTTTAATCATAGGCTTGAAAATTGGATTACTGAACTGCTTTTATACCTGTTTCGCTGTGTCAGGTTTCAAACTCCTTTTCACATTTATTTTTAGTGCGTAACTTAACATAATAAGCAGCTGCTTCTCCCAGCTTCTATTTACTCAAGAATGTGCATCTGGACTGAGGGTGGAACACCTTTAACCTCATCATCTGCTCTTGATGTGCTAATGTTAGTGGACGAGCTCGGTAACCTTGAGCCGAGTCGTTTAAACGAGCTTGCCTACACCTCTGCTAGTGTCGCAGAGAAGATTAGACCCAACTCTGCCTCCTTCTCCAGCACAAATCAGCTCAAGCACTCACTCGGCGAGCGTGGGAGCACAGGGTGCAGGAGGAGGAGTCCTTTCAGATTTCACAGCTGATAGAAGGAGTGAACAAGCGTGGAGAGAAAGCCCAAATGTGGCGTATACCTCACTGCGTCAGGACTGCAACAGCAGCACACACAGCACAGTCACGACACAGGGGGCCGCATCCAGGAAATTACGCAGGGCCATTCAGCTTCAATCGCCCGTGCAGTCAGACTCCAGATGAGGCAGAGGTCTCCGCACGAGCCGCCTTTTGTGCTTCATTGCCACTTTTCTGATGACAAACCCTCTCCAGTAACTGTGCTTTAACACAATATTCAGCAGACAGGTAGAGATATAACTGGAAAGGATTTGTCAAACGAGCTCTCGGCGTGGGTCTGCCGTGCACTTGGCACCCGTGACAGTGAGGATTACATTATCAGAGCCTCTCACAGGACGCGACCTTTATCTGGAAGCGTTCTGTCGTCTAGGTTTAACTCCTGCTGCAGCATCTCACAGTGCAGGACACGAAGAGTTACAGAAATATACTTTATTCTGTGGATTTCACCGCAACACACGAAGCCTGAGAATGCATGACAGAAACACGAGAAACAGGATTAACTGAGGAGCTTTAACAAAAAAGCAATTTATGTAACACTAATATTCAATTTCCTGCCCTACAAATCAAAATTGGGCAATTACACAACAGGCTGCCCGGTGAGGACACTTTCCACTGCTCATTCATCCACTGCCAGCCGTTAACGAACGCTCGACTCGTAATGGGGTCTTCTATTTAACTGCAGCATAAACATGATTAACTCGAACCGTGATGCTAAGCAGGCATCTCGTTGTGTCCCAGGCAAATGCAAGCAGTCTTTTAACGGATGCCCAGATATCCCGATTTTTCTCCACCGCTCGCACGGAGCACCGGAGTGGAATTAAAGATGCCTCGGCAGGTTTGTTCTTGTTTTACGTCAAACTGAATCAGTGGGCACTCTGAAACGTGTAACTTTAAATAAAAGCGTCCATATTTGCACGTCTGTGATGAAGCCGTACCTTCGCAGAATGAGAATGTGAACTCAAAGCCGTAGCTCACAGACAAGGCTGGCTTCACTCTAGATAACTTTTCTTAATTCCTGACATCCTCCCGCACGTCTCCTTATCTTTATAAAACAGAGGAAATGCAACAGCCCCGTGCGCTCCAGATAAAAGCAGATGCACGGGCAGTCAGAAGAAACCAACCAGCATCTCTGATACCGCGAAACCATTACATTAATATTCATGTCCCAGAGCGCTGCTTTGATAAGTAGAATCATTTTCAGTCCATCCCCGGCCCGTGCAGGTCCTTCACCATGTACGGTCCCTCCAGCTCGTAGCCCATCTTCCTGTAGTAGTTCCTCGTTCCCACACCTGCAGCATGAAGCACAGACAGAAGACAACGTTCTCAGTAAAACACGACTAAACAGGTCCGTCACTGATCCTGATGATCTCTGAGTCAGACACATGCAGTCACACTACTGGCCTCTTTGGCTCATCACATGTGTATGTGTGTTATTCACAAGTAGGTCCACAAGTAATGAACTTCCTGATGGAGCAGAGAAAGGATTTGTGTCTCCACCCGGGAGCAAACCGGGGGCCAGCGTGTAAACCACAGCACGATGGAGACACTCTGTACTCCGAATTTAAATCAGCAGTAAATTATTCTGCGTGCAAAGATGGTTCAGTGTTTATATGAAAACAATACAGTTATGTTGCTTATAACCACTAAAGATTCTCTTCTTTCATAAAACAACTAAAGTGTTTTGTCTTTGCTGCAGCCGACAGTAACCATCAGCTTGGCTCAGAACAATTTACATTCAGTTTTATTTGCTCATCCTCGACGTGGCCTAAACTGAACCTCACTCACCTGAGATAACAGCCAGTTTGCTCGAGCCGTGCTCGTCCCTGGCAATTCTTTCAGCCTCCTCCATCAGCATCATACCGAAGCCCTGCACAGGTCGGAG
>VOQJ01036903.1:3218-19085 GCA_015052665.1 Apistogramma diplotaenia | reverse complement strand
TAGAGAGGGTACCTGCTCCCAGACCACCAAAAAACAAATGTAACACCAGCAAAAAACTACTTAAGCATAAAAAATCTAAAAGAAAAAATAATACAGCATCATCTACTGCAGAAAAGAGTAAAACAGTTACATGTGGATTATTAAACATTAGGTCTCTCTCTTCCAAGTCCCTGTTAGTGCATGATTTAATAATTGATCAGCATATTGATTTATTCTGTCTTACAGAAACCTGGTTACAGCAGGATGAATATGTTAGTTTAAATGAATCAACACCCCCGAGTCACACTAACTGTCAGGCTGCTCGAAGCTCAGGTCGAGGAGGAGGAGTAGCAGCAATCTTTCACTACACCCTGTTATCACCCAGACAGAGCTAAAGCCTGACTCTTGTCCAGCCTAATCGGAAAACTCAAATACTTGTTTTATTTGTTGTTCTCTATTGTCCACTTGGCCATTATTTATTTTCTGTCTGATTTCTCAGACTTCTTATTTGATTCAGTTAGTTTTAAAATAATTATAATGGGCAATTTTAACATCTATGTACATGCTGAAAATGACTGCTATGTGCCAACACATTACAGAGCAGCTACCTAAACTCTACTTCCAGAGGTCAGTTAGCTTGTTAATAGTTTTACATCCTTACTGGGTACAGCTCTGGATACTGTGGCTCAAATCAGAAGAGCTTCTCTCCCTGTAAAGAGAGTTTGTTGTTATAGCCCCCATAAAAGTCTGTACTATTCATCACTGGTTGAAGAAAATAAGAACAAGCCCAGGTTTCTTTTCAGCACTGTAGCCAGGCTGACAGCTGGCTGTGTGCTGGGGGCTTCTGTTTAAACTGTGCATCCTGGCCTGAGGAGGCAGAGGAGTAACTAAGCACTTGACACACTCAGCAGGAAGCCCAGGGTCAGGCTGAGAGCTAGGGTAAGAGCTACGCTAAGGTAGTGAATCCCCAAAGACACAACAAGTATGAATATAATTTACAGGTGACTGAGCAGAGAGGGGACTTTGGATAAAGCATGTGAAGAACACATTATGAAATGCCATTATCTAAAGAGCTGTAATTAAGCGAGCTCCACAGATTGAGCTACTGCACTGAGAGCCAGCGATGTGTTTGAGTATGTAGGATGTTATACGTGCAGACACGAGAATCTAAGTAGATAAGCAGTTGTTATGAACAGTGATTGCATGGAATCAGCTTCTGTTACGACCCTTGAACTGGCTTTGATCAGTGAGCAGACACAATCTTTTCCATCAAACCGTACTGTACATGTTGCACAACCGTGTATAGTAGTGACCCATTGGAAGCATTGGCATTTCACACACTGTGTGTATCAAATTGAACTGATGTGATTAAACATACACACATTTATGCAGCTGGATTATTATTTTGGCTGACGTGCCAACCTACCGTGGATGCTGGCAGGAGCTTTGTATTGTAAATATGGTTTCACACACACACATACACACTCATTAAGTACATTGTACATCTAACATCATATAACAGTTAATAGGATAAAGACACAAATCTGTGTATGCAGCCACACACACACATTCAATTATAACACAACAAAACTATGTGCAGATGCGTTGTGCTGATGGCACACTGGCACGCACCCAGCATCATCCCATCATTCTTCTGTGTGGTGGCTTGCTGCCACTGGTCTCCTTACATCTCTGTCATGCTTTCATCCTTTAATTCCTCTGCCCTTTCATGTGTCCATCAGTGTTAATCATCACTTTTTGTTCCACAGAGATCCTCCGGTGCTTATCTCAGCCTCTGGATTTGTGTGCTGTGTTTGTGAGCGTGTGTGATACTGGCACTGAGCTATGTTAAAGCCTTTAATCTCTCAGCTAGGATCTCCCATTCAATAAAATATGAGTAGTTAAAAAACAACACACTATATAGCCACAATAATAATAGCAGGAGCACACAGCTCCACATGGATCGACAGCAGTGCCCACACAGTGTGTTCATTCGAGCTGAATTCGTTCTGGCTTAGTTTTGTGTGGTCCAAACACAACGCTGATACATCAGCACCTTCTAGTTTTAATAGCAGCCAATTCACACAACTCACATCCAGCAGATGCAAAGCAACTTCATTTAAAGTGTTTTTATTCCCAACTGTAAGTCCAGTTTTTAACACCTTCTCCTGTGTCTGAACCGATTAAACATTCCTCCGTTGGTTTCAGCGTCTGAAGAGTAACTTTAGCATATTCAGTGTAAAATATTGATCAGTTTATGTTATTGGACAGAATTATTAGATGGAACTGAACAGTATTTTTGTCTCTGAATGATGTTAGAGAGATTGGATATCGTTATCGTGGAATCACCAGCCATTCTGTGTGTGAGCGACAGCCTATCAGATAAAAGTTTGCATACACTCATTTTGGACAGGCAATGTAAATTTGAGGTCATGGCTTTGAAATCACTTGCTGACCTGTTTTATAAGCAGCATCACTGTGTGTTCAGGTCATTGCGCTGCTCAAACACCCAACTGTGTTCAGGTTCCACCCAGTGAGATTCTGCTCAAGACCAAGTTAGTCTTCATCCTCCATTCAGCCGGTGCACCAGCATGACGTTACCACCATCATAGTTAACAACTGGTGTTCTTTCGATTGAATCATTCACTTTTATCCAACCGAACAGGTAGGGAATTGTGGTCAAACTAATGATTTCATCTGACCACCAAAGCTTCCTCCAGAAAGCCTTCGTCAGCTGCAAACCTCAGTCAGATCTTAGGCTGTTGGTCTTGAAGTCTGAGTTTCAGTCTGTGCTGATGAAACTACAATAAGACTGTCACGCTGGTATTCCAACAGCTTCCAGCTAATGGCAGACTTTTTCTTGGTGACTATTGGACTTTTCCTCTTAGTTAAGAGTAAGAGTTTGGACCTTTTATTCCAGGTCTTGGCTCCTGTCCATACTTGTGTAACTCTACCATCCTCTGTCTTACAGCTACATTAAGCTCCTTGGACTTTTCCTGTGTGTCGGTCAGTCCAGTAACTGCTGTCAAACAAGCCCTTTGTGTTTTGGCACAGCAACAGTCCTGATCACACACAAAGTTAAAACTGGTCTTAAAAACCTTTTAGAGCTGTTCCTCTGACTGAACACTTCATGTCAGAGACACACCTCATTTATCTAGACGTGATCTATCTGCCATGGTTACAGACTGGTTACATGGTTACAGACTGGTTACATGGTTACAGAGTGGTTACATGGTTACAGAGTGGTTCCATGGTTACAGAGTGGTTACATGGTTACAGAGTGGTTACATGGTTACATGGTGGTTACATGGTGGTTACATGGTGGTTACAGAGTGGTTACATGGTTACATGGTGGTTACATGGTTACAGAGTGGTTACATGGTTACATGGTGGTTACATGGTTACAGAGTGGTTACATGGTTACATGGTGGTGATAAGAGCTTGAAAAAGCAGCTGGCTGCACTTGTTTTATGCTGTGCCACAACATACGCTATTTAACTGTTAATTATTACACTATTAAATTATAAATGTTATGTAAATGCATATGTTTATTCACTATGTGAAACCCACAGCACACATTATGCTCATAGTTTCTGAATTTAAATCCAGCCAACAGCCTGAAATCCATTGAGATTTCATCGAGCTGCTGTTGGCTTTTGTTGCCTTAAAGTGATTCTCCACCCAAAATCTATCTTTGGAGCGTGAAGCTCTCCTCCCCTGCACACTTGAAAGGTAGCTGTAAAAAGCTGATAGCGTGCTGATACACAGAGAACAGCAGCTGTGCTCGGTTTGATTTCAGGCAGCTACAATGGATCCCAGTGATGGCAAGTTTACACTGTTGGACAAAATATGAAAACAGCCAAGAAGCTTCTCTGCTGCAGGATAACGCAGTTCTGTTAAATTCTCTGCTTTGTGTCCTGCTGTTACATTCTTCAAACTGCTGCTGGAAGCAGGTATTTAGTCCAGTTTGAATACAAATATGAGAACAAAGAAATTAGAATGGCAAAGAGAAACCAGCACTTTGATGGTTGCATAAGCATTTCCAAAGAGAAAAGGGTTCATTAGCACTGCTGTCAGAGTGTAAAGCACCAGCACAGGAGCCTGGACTGCTGTGACGATGCTAATGGATGTTGGTATCTCTGGCAGCGGATTCAGACGGTGAGTGCGGTCGACGCTGACGAGCCATCATCAGGACACAAGTTCTTCTTCAGCCTGGCTCCAGAGGGGGCACACCGCAGCAACTTCAGTGTCCGGGACAACGGAGGTAGGTGATCTGACACAATTTAGCATCTTATTCAAACTCAGTATTTGATGAAATTGCACAAAACCGACAATAAATAAAAATACACAGCTCAAAAAATGAAAAACACTTTTTAATCAGAGTTCAGGATCAAGTCTGTGAAACCGCTGGGATATTGATCTGGTCAGTAAGTATCAGAGGGGTGTCAATGAGTTTCAGCTGCTTTGGTGTTGATGACATTAACAGCAGGTGCACTAGAGGGGCAACAATGAGACCCCCCGACAGGAATGGTTTACAGGTGGAGACACTCACATGTCTCCCTCCTCATCTTTCTCTTGTTTACTAGTTGTGCATTTGGCTCGGGTCAGAGTCACTGCTGCTAGCATGAACTGATACCTGGACCTGCAGAGGCTGCACAGGTGGTCCAGCTGTGTCTCCCAGCACAGTCTCAGAGCACGGAGGAGATTCCAGGAGGCAGATTTTTTTTTACAGTAAAAACCACAAACATGTTTAATGAATCATTTTTATAACTTGAAATACAAATTTAAGTTGTAATTTTCAAAAGCACATGTACAGATTTAGCAAACAGTTGTATACAACTGTTTGATTAAAATGCAGGAAATGGCTCAGGTGTTTTTTTTATTTGCAGCAATCAGGTGTCACAATAAGATGCCACACAGCTTACTGCACCTGTGTTGTGTCCCTTTGTCCACCACATGCCTGACACCTCCAGGGTGTGTCACTCTCCCTGTTGTACACCTGGAGACAGCATTTACATTTAAGTCTGCTTGTGTGCTTTTCGGCTAGCATCTGCCTTCTCCATGACAGCACATCTGTCAGGGATCAACGGAGGCAGGCGGGGAAAAGGTTCCTCAAAAAGAGGAGGCAGGACTCAAGGTAAACTACAACAAAAGACTGTTTATTAAAGGGACAGAACAAAAGGCAGGAAAAACCAGGAGGGAACCAAAAACAATCCAGGAGCTCAAAGAAACAGGACGGAGGGAAAGCAAAGACGACGACACGGAGCTGACAGAGACAAGGGCCGTTTATCAATATGCGGACTTGTGCGGACTTGTGGTCTCGTGGACTCGTGAAACGTCATCAGTCTCAGCCAAGTCCTGTTCCAATTCAAAGTTCGCATGAAGCCAAGTTCGCTCATTGGTCGTGACTTCTACGGACTCGATGCGGCCAAATATCCCATAATGCATTTCGCACTGTTGCAGTGGAGAAATGTCTGCTGGGTGCTCCAATTGGACAGCTTTGACAAGCTCGGACTTGGCAGGTCCGCAAGTCCGAGCTCGCCAGGCACGCAAGTTTGGACTTGCGTACTTGCGTATTGATAAACGGCCAAGGACTTAACTACAGCACAGGGTAACGAGAGCATCGAGAACAGCTGGGAAACATGGCAGGGAGAACAGGTGAAGACATTCACACTGACGAGACCGGGAGGAAGCAAAACTGAAAACAACACACGGACCAAGACATCTTCAAAGTAAAACAGGAAGTACAAGAAACCACGCAGACTTGACACACAGACGGCACAGAGGAACACAGAGCATGGGGTAACAGTGTAACAAGGTAACACGGTAACAGTGTAACAGTGTAACAGGGTAACAGGGTAACAGTGTAACACGGTAACAGGGTAACAGGGTAACACGGTAACAGGGTAACAGGGAAACACGAACACGGGACAGAGGAAACCTAAACAATGAACAACATCTGTGGAGTACAGGCGCGGGACAGGGATCCGGGGGAGAACTAAACACAGTAAACCATAAACAAAGACAGAAACCAAAAACACAAATAAGAAAATAAAACACAAAAAGCTGGGCAAACGGCCCAGGACATGACAACATCACACCGTGTGTGTGTGAGCACTGCCCACAACCATGGGATTTGCCATAGAATAACCAAATTGGCAAGTCAACCACCGGCACCCTGTACTCTTCACAGATAAGAGCAGCTTCACCCTTAGCGAGTGTGTTTGGTGATGGGTCAGTGATGGTCAAGAGGGAAGTATGGAAGGTGAGGTAATGGTTCCATGACTGGTGGTAGCAAATAAACTGGATACGGGTAATGGTATTTTTTTGGTTGATTTAATACATGGATCAAAACCAAACCACTAACCTCAGCAATAGTAACCGAAAGCTAACACAAGAAGATTAAAAACCCGAAAAATCTGCCAAGGTGCACGAAACCCACTTGCGCCACAAACGTCATGTGACTTCCGGTATCAAACAACAACTTCCTGTGGCGGTCCGGAATGGAGTTCGGGTATGGCGGCGCCCTGTTGCCTGCAGCCAGGTCCATCTCGAAATGTTCCAGGACGCAGTGTGCTGGGTTGGCTATGAGTGGGGGACGTATTGGCAGGTGTGTCATTGTCTGATGTAACATCCAGGGAGCATATACCTGTCATCACAGCTCTCTGTAGCCATTTCATTGTTTAACGTGCTTTTGAATAGATGTCCTCTGTTCAGCAGTGAGCAAAGGAGCAAACAAAATTGGCCCTGGTTCATCCCAAGGACAAACTCCCCCGAAACACAAGATGCTGCAGCGAGTGTACGGAGGTGAGTCGATGTCACACTGTACTGGTACAAGAGGTTCAAACAGGGACGCAAGTACGTGAAAGATGGCCTCAGGAATGGAAGGCCTTCAAGAAACAGGACTGAGTCCAATGGAGAGCAGGTCAGGTAGATGGTGCATGGTGATCGTGAGGACCCGAATCTTCAGTAATAATTCTCTGGACACTGTCACAGTTCATGCCCAGATCATTTGCAGTCAGTCAGCTGATGAGTCCCACACACCATCTGCCTGACACGCTCAGCACTGTCAGCCTCTGCAGGCCGTTACCTCACCTGGAGACATCTTTGCTTCCCCTCATGGACATGCCTCCCCAGAGACGTGTTCAAAAATATTCAATGGCTACAGAGAGCTGAGATGAAAACTATGCCACATATACATGCAACGCTAATTCCTCCCCCACCCATAGCCAGCATGACACACCTAGTCTTAGAACTTTTCTGTCCTGAAGGATGAATGAATGAATACTATCGACTGATCCACTCACTTTCCTGACATAAATACAATAAATAATGGACTAGCTTGTCACATGAGTTTTAGGTTGATCCTTTTCATTCCCGTCAAACGATGTGGCATCTTTTCATTTCGATAAAAGTATGCAGTCCTCAACAGTATAGATATGCAGCATGATTCTTTCCTGAGATCTGATGTGTCTTCAGAGTGTTCATTTAATTCTTTTTCAGCAGTTCATGTCCCTGAGTGTAAGAGTGTTCTCTCAGCTGACAGGCTGACACAAGGACCAAATTGAGGTCCACATTTTTACACGAGTACATTTGATCTGATTAGTCCAGATCAAGAATTTTACTTTGCATACCAACATCTGCAGCTACCTGGACTTGACTTTGGTAGGTAGATGGGTGGGCTTCTATCCTTTATCTCCACATGCAGTGCAGACCGATCACTGTTCCCGATAGCCATATACTCATGATAGATACTGCATTGGTATGTTTCATTCATCTACATAGTGACCATATTGTTTAGGGAAGCCAGATCTTATAATGTGTATAAGCACTTAGAAAGAATCATTGAATTTTAAACCAGTTCAAGTAGTTTGACTTGTTGTTGTGACTGTTTATGACTGAAAGGCATTTATCTCATATAAATAAATAACAACTCACATTTGAATTGATTTAGGCAGAACACAGCTGCAGTTTGGTGTCTATCACTCCTAGCATTTACAGTACATGTAACAGTTATGAATGAAAGCATTAACTGATGCACCCAAACCATTAAATTCACTTTCATGGTCACCATTGTATAAACCAAGCAGCTGGTCCTGCAGACTGCGTCGCTCTCAGGAGCTCAGTGAGTTCTTAAACATAGCTACTGTGAACAAATCCATTTGTAACATTTACTAAATACCTTTAGTGCTATCTTAACAAAGTGTAAGTGATGGGCGTAACAGCAGCTCACCCACAGAGCACACAGTGCTGCAGCGTATCCAGTTTTCTGCAGAGACAGTCACTACAGACCTCCACACTTCAGGTGGGCTTCAGATTATGGACGAGTGAGTTTGGTGTGGAAGAACTTGACTGGCCTGCGCAGACCTGTGCAGCCTCAGAGAACACCTTTGGGATGGGTTTGATTTGTGAGGTCAGACACTGATGTTGGATGAGAAGGCCTGGCTCACAGTCTCCACACAGAATGGTCACGAACCCTCCTAAACCTCATGGAAAGCCTCTCCAGAAGAGTTGAAGTTATGGCTGCAAAGGGTGGGTATGGATAAAGAATGAGCTGTCACTCAACTTCATATTTGTGTGAAGGCAAACAAGTAAATAAGACCCCGAGCCTGCAGATGGATATCAGGCAGGGATACGGGAGCAGCAGCCGTTCGGTGAGAGGGCGAGTTGGGAACATTTTCAGCTTAAATCAGTGTAAAGTGTTCTGGATCATTATCCACAGACGTGCTGATCAGAACTGCTCACAGAACCACCGTTTGGTTTATTTATGAGGAAACATTACAGAACTTTTGAAATGACTGCAGCTGAGATTGAAAGGTGTTCTCATAAAAGCTTCTTTTCTGCAATGAAATATTCTTTTTGGATGTTGTTGGACAAAAGTTAAAACAGTTCATCAGAGCTCGTTTTGCACTGTAATTATTCTACATGCAGCAAGCCGCTTCCTCCCGTCACACATCCCCACTTTACACACTCTTTGGCCCCAAGTTGTAAAAGATGCTTTGTTTGCCTCATTTTCACAGTGAGGTAGAATGACTAATTCATGCCTTTTTGCACCCAGGTTCCTCCTCACACCCTGGTAACAGTGATTCTTACTCAGCCCTGTGCTGTGAGAGCACAGTGTGTCAGACACATCAGCAGGTGCTCAGCTCCTCTAACAGAACCTTCTCTCACTCAGATAACACTGCTGGCATCCTGACCCGTCGAGCCACCTATAGCCGCCTTCACCAGACTGTCTACCTGGTTCCCGTGGTGATAACCGATGGTGACTATCCCATGCAGAGCAGCACTGGCACACTTACTGTGAGGGTGTGCAAATGTGACCGTGAGGGCAACATAGAGCTGTGCAACCCGGAAGCTCTGAGCAGCTCGCCTGGCCTCAGCACCGGAGCCCTCATTGCCATCCTCCTGTGTGCGGTCATACTGCTCAGTAAGTATGGCTGCTTATGTAAGCAGATGTTGTAGAGGGCTGAGGCATTTTCAGTGTCTGTGGCTTGTTTTGCTTCCAGGTGAACTGACAGGTTGATGATGGGCAAAGCAAACACACCTTCAGTGTTAGTACCTAATGTCAAACAGGAATGACCCCTTATTGCAATTTCTGTGTGGAGTCTGCATGTTCTCCCCATGTCTGCATGGGTCCTACCACATACAGTAAGTCTGAATCTACTGAATCAAAGTCTGAATATTTTGAATGAAAACTGACATGATGGAAGCTCTTGCGCCATCTAGAGTTTTTGTTATGTAAAACGCATTAATGTCATAAGATAAGGTAGAACTTTAATGATCCCACAACGGGGAAATTCGCACGTTACCACAGTGGTACAGAAAAGAAAATAATTCTATACATAGAGTATATATCTATACATATACACATATGTACTCACATATACATGAAAAATAAACACTATATACAGTGTTTACATAATGTAAGACGTGGCACTGTGAGTCAGTCTGCATGGAATTTAGCAGCAGAAATACTAATATAAATAATGAGTAGCTAATTAACACCCTGGCAAATGCAGGTACAAGCCAATCTCATACCAGCAGCAGCACTACTGATGAAGCGTTTAATCCGTCTCAGGTCAGACAGATCCGGCGTATCCAGCTAACATTACGCAGCAGGCCCTGTCTACCACCTGAGCTGTGGATGTGGGAGGCGTGCTCTGCATCACGTTAGCTGTCTGACCTGAGACTGCAGAACACTGCTGTGGCCACGACGTGCATCTGCCACAGGGTTCTGTATCGTACTACTGTTTCAGTTCAATTCAGTTGTATTTACACAGCGCCAAATTACAATGATTCTTCACCAATGACGACTTCTGTCGGCTGTCTCATCGTGCATCGTGACATGGCTGCTGTGGAGGGTGCCTGAGATGCTGCCAGTATTAGGTTGGCTAGTACATGCATGTGCCAGCGTGTTAATTAGCTACTCATTATTCAGTGTTTCTGATACTAAATTCCATACAGACAAAAACTCTAGATGGCACAAGAGCTTCCAGTCAGCTTTCATTCAGTATATTCGAGGATCAGTCAATATATTCACTCTTTTTAAATATGTAAAGTAAGTAAAAAAGAGAAGATGAAGAAGATGAACTCAAACTGTGAAAACATGGGTTCATTTTTAAGCAAAACATAAAACATATTTTATGAGGGATCTGTACATGAGGCAAAAATATGAAGACATTCATATCTGAACAAAGTAGCCATCATATATATCGTCAGTTCTTTGATTGCATTGTTGACAGTTTGCAGCATCTAGACCAGTGTAACACCTGTTTTATGAAAGAATCTTTCAGTTCAGATTTTACACATCAGGACATCATTCAGATGATCTCTCAAAATGAAGTAATTGAACCTCACATGACCAAGAACATGTGAAATATTTCACTGTCATCATTTAACAAAAGCTAGGACAAAATACAGAAGCATCATGGCTCCCCCCGTGATGCTGGGTGGTTTTATCTGTCGCTCACATTGTTACAAAGTAACTGTGATCCACTCTTCTACACCAAGTTGCTTCATTGAGGTTTGTTGCTGCGGCGCCCCCTTCAGGTGGCACCGCAGCATTTCTCAGAGCCTCTGTTGGAGATTTGCTGGTGTTCTCGGGATCACTGTGCTCTTGGATAACCCAAATGCAGCCACGCGTTCGGACCGATGGGCTCACCTTTGCCTCTAGAATACTTTGGTACGCAGCAGTGTTCATTTGGTTGACGAACTTTCGTCATAGTTTTCATCAAAAACCCTTTTTTTCATCACGAAAACAAGATGATAAGTTTAAAAAAACGACCTAAAAGGGCGACGATGAAACTAACTGACACAAATGAAAATTCTCAGGACATCGAATCAGAACTGATTTCATTTTGTGAAAAGAATTCTGACGGATACAGTAAGTTTGTACTTGGTTTTTAAACATTATTTCTACATGTGGGTGTAATTTTTGCTAACGTGTAATACGTCATGTTTTGTAGTTCATCTGAGGTTGTATTTAATGACTTTTAAGACCTCTTATGGATCAGATTGTTTTTATTACATCGATGTAAAACCTCATAATTGAAAGATGCTGTACTTTCTTGTTACCATGACGGCACCTCTCTCCTCCATCACCTTGTCAGGAACCTATCAGGGAAAAGGCAGCGACATCACTAATTACACTAGAGAGAAAATCCTCCTCAACATGCATGGCTCACTTTTTAAAACTTTAATCCTGAACATGTGGCCATGCAGGGACAACAATGATGTGCTGCATGCAGCATTAATATGAATTAACATGCATATGTCAGTGTGTACAGTAAGTATTGGGAAATTTATTCCTGCTGCACGAGCTGTGGCCCTGAGGGAGAATCGAGCTTCTGACAAGCCGCTGAGCAGGTGACACGTGTTCTTTGTAACACTCTTGTCTCATTATATCTTCATCATCATCGCTGTCTTCCCCCTCCGGTGGGAGTCTGCGCAGCCCCCAGAACCGTCTGCTCAGAAGTCTGATGATCACTACCTGAGAGCATCACCAATGGTGATCCGTGCTGCTGGTTTTCAAACTTAAGGCACAGTTGTAACCTTGCATCGAGGTGGGTTCAGCGGTTCCCGTGGTGACCACAGTGTACACATTTTCTGATGGCTGCTTCCAGCAGGAGTAGAAACCATATCACAAAGCTCAGATTGTCTCAAGGAGGTTTTTGAACATGACGATGAGTTCAGGGTCCTGCGATGGCCTCCGGTCACCGCTGGGTGTGGTGACACTTTCACGTTATGGATTTGGAGCCAACAAATCAGGAGTTCAGGCAGTTCTGAAGCCAAAAGTGGGTCCAATCCAGGGCTAGCAAGCTATACCTAATAAAGTGGACATGAGTGTATATGCAGAGGTTCCATTTTCCAAGTATTGTAAACACAGGCAGCTATTGCTAAATTGCTTTAATGGAAAACAGTATTGGTTCACAGCTCCAGTAAGTTGCCGTTCATTTGAGGCCTCATATGGAAATGAATGCATCTCATCTGCCCATCTGCCACCATATCCCCACTTATCCTATTATTCATACAGCAGTCACAGTCTAGTGGGCTGTGTGGAAAATGAATACATATTTATGCCACTGAAAGTGCAGTCATTGCAGACTTGGCAGACACACACACTCACACACAGAACAGGATAAGAGATGCACGGAGCTACACACAGGAGGTCGGCGGTGCTGTAACGCAGCGTCCACACGAGTGCATAATGATGCGAGCGCACAGCCATCGCACACATAACACAAGTAACACGGTCCTGTCTGACTACATGTTTGTGTGGGTTCAATTAGATCTCCATCCAACAGACGTAGGGGCTGAGGCAGGGTTCCGACCTGCAGGGTTCTGACCTGCAGGGTTCTGACCTGCAGGGTTCCGACCTGCAGGGTTCTGACCTGCAGGGTTCTGATCTGCAGGGTTCTGATCTGCAGGGTTCTGACCTGCAGGGTTCTGACCTGCAGGGTTCCGACCTGCAGGGTTCCGACCTGCAGCGTCTGCAAATGGCACCTGCAAAGAAAAGAAGCCACAAAAGCACTTTGCAGGGATGCAGAGCTTCATCGGTCCGTTAAAGTCACTTATGTTACTGTTCTTCAGTCTTCATCCCCACATCACAGCCCTCCTTCAGGCTGCTGCTACTACCTACACTGCAGTGGCAACTATAATACAGCATATTTAGAAACAACAGCTAGTTTTTACGTGCATGATTACAAGCACAAAGGGTGTGAACAGCAGCAATGCTCACGTCCTCATTTGTATCGGTCACATTTATGCAGCCAGATAAAATCAGGCGGCTCCAAACCGTCGCAGTGGCACGTAAATGTCAGCTCTGATTGGTCGCTTTTGATTGAAGGAAATAGATATCGATTTGTAATAGCCAGCAGGTCCAAAATGAACTGAGGGCAAGTTATAGCGGGCTGTTGCTTATGTTGACCTACATGAGCAGGTTCTCAACCAGAATGTAAAGCGGAGAGCAAAAAAATCATCTTTATGGACATCACCGCCTTTTCCAAACTCTCTCAGCGTCTCACATCCTCTCATTCACACCCCAAACCACCTCCCCTGCTCCTGTGCAGGCATCTCATGCTGTGATTTGCTGTGTTATTGTGTATGCGCCCAGCCAATCAGATGTCCTGCATGTTTCTGCCTCTGAAATCAGCGGTTCATCGCACTCTGTCCCTCCTCTCCTGAAGCTCTGCTCCCAGCTTTAGTCTGCAGGCTCGTTACTTTTGCTTCATTATGAAGTGACTGCACTGTGCCACACCGCTCACACGACACACTCCCGTCACTGCAGGAGTGTGAGGGCACTAGTTTCCACTCCAAACTCTCATCGCCCACAGGGACCAGAGATAAGGTCCAAGATTAGATATAAAATATCAACATTGTACATCTGTTACATTCACACAGTCCACTCAGTGTGTGGTACATGGTTAAGTTCAGTGTTTTATTTGGGGAAGAAAAAGCCAAATAGGAACTTTTATTCTCAAAGACACAACATCCAATCACGCTTTAGAGACCGAACCCACGTAACACAGTGAAGTGTGACAGGATGTCATTGTGTTCAAACCGGAGCCTGTAGAAAAGCTCTGTGATGCTCAGGAGCAGCAGCCAGGTGGGGGAAGCCTGACTCACCTGGTGTCTTTGTGGTCAAGCTGCACTCAGGTTTACTCATCCACCCTCTGTGGATTCTGCACCTCCGAGCTGTCATTCATAAGCAGATATTACATGAGCTGTTATGGCTGCTTTCAGGATGAATGGTGATACTAAAGAGCATCATCAGCTTAAGAACACACAGCTTCATATCCTACGTTTTATTGCACTGACCAGGATTCTCACAACAGCCTTTGATGATATAAAGAGAGTTTTTTATTTTTGTTTTTTTACAGAGTTCTCATTGAATGAACCAAAACTTCAGCAACATCACGTTTCTTACTATTCAGTCTGATTAAACAAACATAAAATCTGATTCAAATTCCTTCCAGTTGATCAAATTCATTAAATGAGCCTTGAAAATAACGAGCCATCTTCATCATTTGCCCTCTCTTTCTCCCCTTGCCCTTCATTTTGAAGGATGACATTGACTTTGTGCTTTAAAATAGAAGAAGTGCATCAGCCACATCGCAGCCCTGAAGCAGGGGAAGCATTTCTGATTACCTGTCAGGTGATTCCTGTGGAGGAGAGATTCCCTGGATGAGGGGCCTGGATTACCTCAGGACTGTATTTCCAGACTCTGGTTGTTTTGGCTTCTTTCCCCTCAGTGAGTGGAGTTCATGAGCATCATCAGTGTTTACGTCCCCTACCTCAGGCCACATCTCCGAATAATCAGACCGTTTTTTAATGCACGATCTATGACTCCTCTTCATTTTACATTCTCCGGGAAACTGGATTCCTGAAACCTGGCAACACAGCTCACATTATTCGTCCCTCAAACTTTGGATGTTTCTCCTTCATTATCCAACCGTCCACTCGGGGAGGACGTCTCGCTGCAGTGTTGGGACACCAGTTCGTTCACTGAACGTCATTTTTCCCCGTTTGAACCACAGCTCATTCAAGCCCTTAATTCCTATAAGAACATAAGGCCTGCCACACCATATCTTAGCTAGCTAACAGGTGCACTAACCCACAAAGAAGCGTTTCTCTATCTACATATTATGCTAGCTACAGAAATGCCGTAGCTATTTAAAGTTCTACAGCCTTTCAAAGCAGTTAGCAGCTGGGAGCGCCGGCGTTCCCATCAGTCTCAAAGGGCTACGCAGTGGGAAAAGGGTGGATTGGTCAGGGAGAGGCTGCTGCCCCAAGTGGAGGAGTTTAAGTTCTTATGCAGCCTCAGTCCCACCCTCACAGCAGGTGACCCCCCCTCCCTGAGCCTGCTTCTGCTGGAGGTTTCTTCCTGTTAAAAGGGAGTTTTTCCTTCCCACTGTCGCCAAGTGCTGCTCACAGGGGGTCGTTTAGATTGTTGGGTTTACTCTGTAATTATTGTAGGTCTTTACCTTATAATAAAAAGAGCCTTGAGGCGACTGTTTGTTGTGATTTGTCGCTGTGTAAATGAAGTTGAATTGAATTGAATTGATTGTTTGGGTGTGAGGGTAAAGCTGATTTACACGTCCCCGCCCCCACCTTTGGTGAGGAGCTCTGAGGAGCGACCGGAAGAACGAGATTGCAAATAGAAGCGGCAGGAATGAGTTTTCTGTGAAGGTTCGACTGGGCTCGGTCTTAGAGACAGGGTCAAAGGTCATCAGAATCAGAAAGCCTTTAGTGTCATCAAACACAGGAGCTGAACAAAGCTGTGACAGCTGCTGCTGGTCAGAGCTTTACAAGCAGGTGTTAAATAAAAATAAAGGAATCCATGTAACAAGTGTGTGTGTGTGTGTGTGTGTGTGTGTGTGTGTGTGTGTG
>VOQJ01036883.1:8697-18857 GCA_015052665.1 Apistogramma diplotaenia | reverse complement strand
GCTATGCAGGAACCTGCACACTCACACATGCACTGTGAAGGAAAACCACGTTGAGATACAAAACAAGAGCCCCATTCAGAATGCATGCTTACCAAATAAAACTCAAGTTTAAATGTTCGATTACATTTGGATTTAGACGAGGCTCCAAGCTAGACCCAATGTCTACTTTACTTCCAGTTCCTTTACTCATTGCGTAAATGTGGTTACCAAGAGACGTGTTGCTATGGGTGTGTGGGTGTAGAGCGGCAAAAGGGACCGATGCTGAAAAGACATTCAGCCCTGAGAAAAATAACAGAAAAGAAAAAGTGAAAGGTATGTGAACTGCAGGAAACAGAAGGCTGGAGAGAGTTTCTGTGAATCACAAAACACAAACTGACTGTGAAAGAGATCCTTGGGCAGCTGCTGAGGCGCTAAAAAAACAACTCAGTATGAACTCACCAGAGTACTTGACTAGTTACTTTTCAAAAACATATGGTCTGTGAATAAACTATGATCTATAGGTTGATTTTTTTTTGCTAACAATAACACAAAACTTATGCATCAAAAACTTAATTAATGCTTTACTTTCCTGTTGGTAAGATAGTATCTTATTTAGCTTCAGTACCAAAAAAGGTTGACAATGCAAGATTATCCCTAAGTTCTCAAGTGCTGACAATCCCATGCAACACCCACTGCAAAGCTAGTGGGTGGTGCCCTCTGTGCTAATACCTCTACTCGAGCCAATTTGATCTTCAGTTATTGTAATCGAGACCTGAGTACTTCAACTACTGCTGGGTATCAGTAGTGTTATAGTTGATTGCCATATTGTAAAGAACCTTGGAAAAAACAGTTTGGCTGTAGCTACTGTAACTTCAAAACTAGGGTATAAAGAGTAAAAGTTGCTTAATCCAAAAAATGTGACTCACATGTGCACATCTCAAAACAGACACAAACAGAGAAATCAAGAGAAAGTTAAAGACAGGACAACAGGTAACATGGATAAATAACCGCACACTCATACATCCAGACATGATCAGCTGATTACCTGATGATTTCCTCAGAGATTTTGGTCCATGTAGCATCACACGGTCGCTACTGATGTGTCGCTGCCCATAATGTGTTTCGTCACTTCCACCTCATCCCAGAGGCACTCTGTTGGATTGAGATCTGGTCACTGTGGATGCCATTTGAGTGCAATGACCTCGTTGTCATGTTCAAGAAACCAGTCTGAAATCAACTGAGCTTTGGGGTTGGACATGGTCAGCAACATGCCAGTCACTACTGGTACTAAGGAGCCCAAAGTGTGTCTAGAAAATATCCCCCACATCACAGTCACCACCCTGAACCATTGATACAAGGCAGGATGGATCCATTTTCACGTTTTCATGATGTTCATGTCAAATTCTAACCCTACAATCTGAACGTCAGACCAGGCAACATTTTTCTGATCTTCTGTTGTCCAATTTTAGTGAGCTTGTGTGTGTTGTAGTCACAGTATCCTGTTCTTAGCAGACACCTGGTGTGCTCTTCTGCCACTGTAGCCCATCTGCTTCCAGGTTGGATGTGTTGTTCAGAGATGTTCTTCTGCACACCTTGCTTATTACAAGTGCTTATTTGAGTTTTTGTGCCGTTGTATCAGCTTGAAGCAGCCTGGCCAGTCTCCTTTGACCTCTGGCATCAGTAAGGCATTTTCACCGGACTTTGCAGACAGCATCAGCTACTGCTGCGTGTGCCCTCTCCCATCTGTCAGTCCAAGTTGCCGTGCCCCTGACTTCAGGCCTTAACTAAACTGGTTTTTACATTGGAGTCGAGGGTGATTGACTTGCTCATGCAACAAACTCAAGTGGCCAGTAGAGGGACTTTTATTTTTGGCTCTTTTCAGTACCAAAAGTTGCTGCTTGGCAGAACATGATTGTAGAAGTTTAGCAAAATTTTAATCCGTAAAAGCCTGTAGTGGTGTAGATACATGGATATTTCCAGCTGAATTATTGCGGTGTAAAATATGTAAACATTTAATTAAAGCACAAGTCTGCTACAGTAAATATATTTAGGTATGTCCCAACACTGCCCACAGAATCCATTACATCTACTTAGAAACAGTAAACGAGTCCTAAAATAGATGAAATCCCTCTGGCTAGTAAAAGCACAACAAACCACTAATATCCACAACAATCAGGCCATTAAGAGACCACAATACTGCAATCATTTTATTCTAAGCCTGATTGTTATTAGGCCTTTCTGATTTAGTGTTACAATAATACAAATATAATAATAACATCCTGTAAAAGGCTTGCCTGTAACCTGCTAACTGTTTTCCAGCTTGTTGACCCCCACAGAGGTCTTGTTTGTGAGTTAATGTATTTTTGGAGCGCTATAGATAGCTGATAGTAATTGACCCCATCCATTCACAATTCAGCCCAGAGTGAATGGACCTGTACTGGACAACACCAAGAGGGAGAAAAAAAATGAAGTTATGTGAGGATGGTTGTTTGATTGGTATCAAAACACAGGGACAATAGAGATGTATTTTTGAGCTGCTCTGCACAAGGACAGTAATTGAAGGAGGAAGAGTGGACTGAGACTAAGAAAAGAACAGAGCGCAGTGCATTCAATCTACTCCTTCCTCACTCCCTTCAACCCACTCTCTGCTTTTGTTACGCAACCCCTCGATCTATAGGCTAATCTCCAACATATGTCCAGGTGAGATACATTAAAATGAACTCTTAAACTGACACCAAATGTGAAAAGTGTCCATATATCATGTCCACTTTCGTTGCCTTTTTGCCAGGTTTTATCTGGGCTTGACCTTTTGTCTGAAAAAGAGGCTGAGAGGTAATCGAGAGGAGCAGGACACAGAGGAGCGAGAGGAAGGCAGAGAGGGAGTCTCAGTGAAAGATCTGCTGCTTGGAGGTCTCTCGTGATGTAACACATCTACATCACGTCACCATGGCAACCCCGCATCAGCACCAACTGGCTGTGGGGAGGAAGAAGCAGTGTCTGTGCTGGCATGTTACAGTACAGTACCCTGGGAGAAAAAGTCTCACTATCTGTCCACAACCAACAAAGAGCCATGGGTATAAATTACTTTATAATGCGAATACCTTTCCATTCATCACATAGATGCAAATAATAAATATTGTGTGGCAACTAAATGAATACCTGCTGGCGACTGTTTTAAAAGAGATTAACACTGTCCACGGGCTTTTCTCAAATTCAAAGGTTTCACCTTGAAAACTGCATGTAGCATGTAAAATATTCAGGTCCTGTCATTGAGCAAAGGCACACATTCAGCCTCATTCAGTACAATAAAGCCTCTCGTGGCAGACTCCATCCTCAATAGAAACATCAGTGCTATTCACCAAATTATTGTCCCCATGTTCTCTGGTAAGTCTAAGTATAATCCAGGGACCTTGAGGAGACAGAACTCGAGTACAAACAAAAAGCCACTAGTGAAAAACTTCTGCCCCCTGCTCAGTGCCCTGGCTGCTAAAAATAAACCAGATATTGAAAAGGGAAGAGAAAAGACACAAGGCTACTGGCTCACAAAGCTTAACTGAGAGAAGGAGGCAGGCAGCGGTGGAGGTGAGGAGCAGGAGTGTGTGTGGAGGGGGAGAGGTGTATATGGGTGTTTCGTTTTCAGAGGTTGAATCTGTCAGCTTCAAGGTGTCGAAGTGTGACGGGTCACAGAGAAGTTCAAATAGTGCAAATACGTGTTATGATTACCAGAATTATTCCACCCTAAACTGGACTCATTTCATCTGCTTCCACAGTGTCACTGCTGAAAAAAATTGTCCCAGAATGAAGCGGGAAGGCAATGATTTTCAGCATGAAGGCCACCAAATACGCAGGAAAAATTGGAAATGCAAACATAAGATGCAAAGGTGTGCTTGTTTCTTCACATGAAATCACTCTTTTGTTATACAGATGAGAACTGGTGAACATTTGACCAACAGGAGGAGCACTCAAACAACCACCTATCCAAGAATGCAACAGAAGCGTCACACGTGGGGAGGGAAAGTAGGTTGTCTACAAATGAGATGGTTGGTGGTTTGATTCCTATCATCTCAAAAAGGAGTGATCACAGACCCCAGATTACCGCCAATACGTGTCTCCCTCAGGCTGGGCGTGGGCATTTGATAGCTTTGTGCAGTATCTTAGCTGCTCCTGGGACTGCACTGTTCTGGGCAGAGATGTTGTACCTAGAATCTGTTGATGCCATTATTCCACTATGGGGTTTACAGTGTTCAGTAATCCCAGTACCTCTGGAACCATTCTGGACTTTCCACATCTGCTCCAGCTGTTCCTCCAGTCCCTGGTATCTGATTTCTTGATTCTATCTGATGTTAGGATGTTAGCTATGTTGTTCTCAACCTCTTTTTGGAGGACCTGGGGAATTCTAATCCATATTAAGGCACGGATATTCCTGCACATTATCCCAGCCATCAAATTTGCATCTTGTGTCCTGCTATTTGCTGGGCTTTCTGAGGAGAACCTCTGCAGACCCTGCACCTTGGACCCTGTCTGCTGCAGACTCCTACATCTGTGGTTTGAGTGGTTGAGGACTATTTTTGCTGCTATGATCAGAGCCTCTGTTCTGTTCTTCATGCCAGCCTTTTCTGGCCAACAGGACTTCCTATGGAGGGGCTCGGTCTTCCACAATAATTCCTTATCTTTTTGCTCATCATTGTCTGTCTTCAGTTGCCTGAGGCACTCCTGTATCAGCTCATTTTGGCAGGAGCCATGATCCTGATGGATTCACGGATGCTCCTTGTTGTATCCTGCAGTATGGCTTGGACACTCACTAATCCTCAATCTCAGCAAAGGTGCTGGACTTAATGGAATAAATATTTACCCAGCAGTTAGATACAGAATCCAGCCATCCTTTGCTGTTATCTGTATTTCAATGATTCATAATCAAAAAGGCATATTTCCATTCACTGTCTAAGCAGAAGATTGTGCAACATTTATAGAATTCCTGCTTATCGGTTTCTACATTTCAAAAGTAATTTTCAGAACTCGTAATCCTTAAAAGTCAGTTACTTCAATAAAAAGAGCACAGAAACAATATTACAGCAGGAATCCGGCTGAAACTAATTTGTCTGTTTCCTCTAAAAAAACACTAAAGAAACAACAGACTGGTGATAAAATCAAGAGAGCAGATGAAGCTGTGTAAATGTACGCTCTAGACTCCTGCCTCTATGGCTTGTGTGCTGTACGTGACTCCATTCGCATTCACATGAGAGCAGATGATAATTTCACTCCACTTTCCAGACTTCAAGGGATGATTACAGCCTCAGTTCCCAGTGTTCCCAGTTGTCACTCTGTGCCCCTAAATTTCCCTAAATGTGTGTTTTTTTTTATTTTTATCAACTCTTACTCTTTACTCCTGATCCTCTCTCGCTCAGGCTCTGAAGCAGGAGTGGGAGGTGTTGCTAGGCGACAGATTAGCTCCTTCTTTTCAAGAAGCAGAGTGCAGACCTTGACTCTCTGGGTGTAAAAATAAACAGAAAAAGAAAAGTCAGACTTAGAGGGAAAGGGACAAGTATCATTCACATCTGGCATAAGAGCCACACTCTTTGTTTACCCTGAAAATATTTTCCATACAAGACCCTCCCAATCTCGTCATCTGTAGCCTGAAGTGGTCCAAAAATAACCCACTTATTTATAGCCGCATTTACATCTGAGATAAAACAATCTATCTCTCACTCTCTGTGATAAACTTTCACACTAGGTTATGATGGAGCTGTTGTGCTGATGATTTGTCCGCTCTGTTCCCTGTGATGTGATGACTAAGGTTGTGGAGGAACACGCTGCTTGGCCCTCATCCGCAGTTTTACTCGCTGCCAACGATCGAAGCTGTGAAAGTCACACCTGTTGTTGAAAAAGTGTGTGTGTACAGAGAGAGCCAGAATACTCCTGCCCTTTAAACATCTGCTCAGTGTGTGTGTGTGTGTGTGTGTGTGTGAACATTGCCACAGAGTACGTGTTGCTCAATGAGTGTGTGCGTGACTGGATGAGCACATTTGAGAGGGTATGAGTGGGTGAGTGACAGTGTGAATATGAGTGACAATAAGTGAGTGAACATGTTTTTTTTAAGCAAATGCTGAAGCACAATTTGTTAAACACTGTTAGAGCACTCAAAAGAATCCACACCCCCATGTTACACTGAGCAGCACTGAACTTAATTTATCACACAAAACTATTAAAGTCACTTTAGCAATGTGCTCATCGCTACCGCCAAAATAAAACACTTTTTTTTACCACTTCTGCTGACATTTTTAAGTTAAAGTTACAGCACAACACTGTCACTTGTTTGGAGGCATGTTGCACGTTGCATGTTGCTATAATAGCAATGTTTTTAAAAAATCCAAGCTTCGAATCAAAGCACAAAAGCACACAAGACGCAGAATAAAAAACAATTATATTAGCAGGAAAAACAATTAAGATTAGAGTATAAAAGGTAAATATATATTTAAACTCTAAGGATAAATTATAAAAAAAAGAATGAGCCATGCAAGACTCAAGAGTGTCTTTTAAAAATATATATATATATATAAATAAAAATAATTTGACAGCAGAGTTTGATTACAAGCTGGAATTCTGAGAGATTTACACTCATTGGCCAGTTGACTGGGTACACATTGCTGATACTGGGTTGGACCCCCTTTTTCCCTTCAGAGCTGACTTCATTCTTCATGGCACAGATTCAAGAATCTTCTGGAAACCTTCCTCAGAGATCTTGGTCCAAATTGGCGTGATAGCATCACATAGTTGCTAAAGATTTGTTGGCTGCTCACCTATGATGTGACTCTCAGATTCTACCGCATCCCAAAGTTGCTGTACTGGACTGTGTGGACTTAAGTGCAGAGTGACAACACTGTCATGTTAAAGAAACCAGTGTGACATCATGTGCTAGAAGGAGCCATGAGAAGATGGATACACTGAGTTCATAAAGGCATGGATACGGTCAGTAACAATACATGGGAAGGCTGTGGTGTTTTAACAATGCTCACTTGGTACTAAAGGTCCAGAGCCAGGAAAATACCCTCCACACCATTACACCAGCAGCATCCTGAATATTTGATACAAGGCTGGAATGATCCATGCTTGCACGATGTCAAATCCTTGTCAAATCCTGACTGTCTGAATGCCGCAGCAGAAAACAATACTTATCAGACCAGGCGACATTTTTTCGATCTTCTTTTGTCCAACTTTTGTGAGCCTCTGTGAACTGAAGCCTCAATTTTAGGTGACAGGAGAAGCACCTGGTGTGGTCTTCTGCACAAGGCTGGATGTGCTGTCTATACAGAGATGCTCTTCTGCATACTTTGGTTGTAACAAGGTTATTTCAGATACTGTTGCCTTCGTATCAGCTCGAAGTAGTCTGATCATTCTTCTCTGGCCTCTGGCATCAACAAAGAACTGCAGCTGACTGGATATTTTCTCTTTTTCTCATTCTCTGTAAACCCTAGAGATGGTTGTGATGGAAATTCCCAGCAGATCAACACTTTCTGAAATACTCAGACCAGCTCAACTGGCAACACCACCCATGCCATATTCAAGGTCTAAATCACCTTTATGCCTCATTCTGACGCTCACTTTGAACTTTGTCTTCTCCATGTCTACACAGCTAAATGCTGCATACATACATACAGAGTTAAGGGTTATGGGCGTGCAAGACATGCAGATGTGCTTGCATGCCATCCTCCAAGAAAGTGCATTAGCAGTGTTTAGACTCCTGATTGGTTGAAAACCTTGCTTGAACAGAAAAAGAACAAGAAGAAGCTGAAAAAGAAAACCCATCAAAAATGTAAAAAAACCAACAAAAAAAAACAAAAAACAAGGATACATGAGAAGCAGGAAGAGTGGTTTCAGAGGGTGATTTTCATTGTTTTAGAATTCAGCTGCACTGCAAAGTTGTCTCAGTGACTAAACTAAAGGACAAACAGCATACAAACGAGCAGCCTGCAGACCATTTGTTACTCATATTTTTGACACTGCCCCCTGGTGGCAGTACACAGCTACAACCTGAAGACGAATGTCTGCCAAACTGAGTGTAGTAGCTGAACTGATGAGCCCTAGCAGCAAATGTGGGGTCTCCTTTAATCTTTAGGTGTGAGGTGAGAACAGTTAGCAATGAATGAAAGAGTTCAACCTGCAGTGCTGGAGGTTTGGGTGAAAACGGCTGCGTAACGTTGAAGCTGGACAGCTAAATAATGTGAATCAGTTTGCACAGATTAAAGATAGTTTTCAGGTTGTCATTTGATACTTTGTAGCTATAAAAACACCAAGTACAACGACGAAGAGGACAATATAACTTTGTTGCTTTTTTGTTTTTTCACAGCAGCTTCCATTTCACAGCAAATGGCCAGAAGTCATGTGATCTTAACAAGTGATAAATATGTAGAGATGTATTTTCTGTTTTTCACATTTATTATGGCCCATTAGCTCACCATGATAAAGCAACACATTAATTACTCTTTGTCTGTAACCATTTGCCTCATGACACACATGGACAGAGATGAGACGAAATTATAATTTTCTTGATAAATTACCTCTTTTTTTTGCACCCATGATTAAAGGACTGAATGAAAAGGTGACTTAGTGCACAAATTAATGAGTATGCAAGTGAACATGTGAGGGAGTGCTTGAAAAAAATGGATCAGAGACAGGGGACACGAGTGAATGAGTGAGTAAGCGTCTGAGTTAATGCGGGCTGGATGAGTGGCTGCGCTAAAGAGGGTTTTAAGACTAAACGAGCCTCCACATGAATATTGAGACAAACAGAAGTTTCTAGCACAAAGACGCAACACTAATTGGATTCGCTTGAGTCCATTTTCTGTCGGGGAGATGAAGCATTCATCCCTTCAACCCCTCGCTCTTCATCCATCCACCTCTCCACAGCCATGCTCCTCTCCTGCCGCCCACCAGTGATACCAACACAGCCTCATCTCATAATGCCAGAGATTCTCATGACAACCACAACAATAGCAGTGCTTGAGACAAAACAGTGTGTGGGACACTGGGACAGCTTAAGTACCTACGAGTCTCCCGGGTGGAGAAAAACAAACAACTTTGAGTGTTTTTGTTCTGGGAGCTCCTGAATAAATATGTGAGCTATTTTTGCCCTGCACAGAACCTCTGCCAGGTATCACTTTTTATTTTTTTAAGGCAATCTCTGAAAACACTACATCTTAAGAAAGTGACGTGCGCTCAGTCACAGATCGTAAGTAAACAAGCTTCACGTGAGCAACAGCAGAGTGATGGGTGCATTCTGTTCAAACAGAAGGGAATCAGTGACTCACAGTTAACTCTGTAAGCCAATAACATACACTTGGGTCGTCCATATGTTGTTGAACAATGCATTTTTTTGTACGCCATCACAGTGGACTTTAAATCAGATAATCAATATGTGATTTTAGGTTTTAAACAAAAGGGTTTAACAAAATTTTTGCATTACATGTTTAAAAATTACAGATCAGCAACTGACTGACAAGCCCAGATGAGGCCCGTTCGTTAGTTATTTCATGACATATTAAGCAGATGAATTGATCTGGATCATCTGTCAGACATGATGGAGGCAATGTTACGGTGTGGGCAGGTGTGGAACCAGGTCACAAGAGTTAAGTGATGATGTGCCTGCTGATAGAAGCAGCAGGATGTATTCTGACATGTACAGATACTCTCAGATTCAGACAAATGTTGCGAAACTGACCGGACAGCGCTTCACAGTGCAAATGGATAGTGAACCAAACCAAACTGTAAATACATCCAGAGTTTTTCAGACAAAGAAATGGGTGATTCTTTAATGGCTGAGTTGATGTCCCAACATAAACCCAACAGAGATTTTTTGATTTAAAATCCACTGTTGTCGTATACAGAGACAAAAAAAATTGGTCGTCCATTAATATGGACCTTAGCTGTACTTGAAAATATTCATATTATCTTTGAGGTCAGGGTTTACAATTCATCCATCAAGAGCCTGCTGACGTACTGTATCACAGTATGGTACGGCAGCTGCACTCAGGCAGTCAGAGAGAGGCTTCAGAGGGTAGTCAAGACAGCACAGAGGATCGTTGGCTGCCCTCTCCCCTCCCTGATGGACATCTACACCTCCCGCTGCCTCAGCAGAGCCAAGAACATCATCAAGGACAGCTCACACCCTGGCTTTGACCTGTTTG
>VOQJ01036881.1:1375-11445 GCA_015052665.1 Apistogramma diplotaenia | reverse complement strand
ATACAGATGAGAACTTTGTGCCCTGTTGCCATCATGCAGGTATGCTGTTCTCATGGTGATCTTTTTGAATTTGCAATATTACCTCTTTGCCTCCTTGGTCTTAGTTTCCAAAAGGTCCTGATGACAAACAAGTGAAATGTGACGCTTCTTGTAGGCCTGTTTTTAAAAATGACTAGAAACCATCCTCCATCTCTCACATATGTTGGTTTAACACGGAGAGGGATCAGGAGAAATCACCGTTTTGATTGACTTGTGAGTGGATGCGTTGATGAAAGTTACAGCAGCACACTTGAGGAAGCTGTTTGTTTTTATAGTTTTATAGCTCTTCTTCCACAGTCTTAACACTTTGTGGTTTTAGAAATCAACAATCTTGTCTCAATCAGGATTACGCAGCAGTGGCTTCTGAAATTTGGGTCCCCTGTGTGAGCCGGTATCTAAAATTCTCGTGCTGGTCTAACAGCATTGCTTAAATATTTTCTGCAAGTTTCCAGTGAAGGGTGAGCGTGTGGAAGCGGGAGCAGCAGGACATTAGAAGTTAAAGCAGAGGATGAGTTTTTCTTAAAGCTGCTTGTTCAATTAATTCGTCTAGAATAATTTTAATGTCAGTTTAAGCTGTTTTGGTCTGAAATCTGCTAGCGAGGCTGCTGTAACCACTCTGACCACAGTGAATCCACGTCTGTTTACAAGCCCTTTGATGTATTTTTGGACTAAATTGATGTGTTTTTGAATTGTTTTTAATCTGATCATGTCAAAGCTGGAACTGAGATTTAATACATTAAAGGGGGTTTATTATGCAAATTTCCAGCTCCATATATCTTTTTTTTCCTCTTGGTTTACTAGAGTGGCTTTGCATGGTTCACAGTTCAGAATAATCCTTATTTGTCCTATATTAGGCTTTGGTGCAGTCAGTTTATCCACTGTTTGAAACGAGCTGTTACAGCTCCCGTCCCTTTAAGCCAACTTTCCTCTAATTGGCTGCCCCTCACAAACAGTTCGCACAGCAGAAGAGCTGCCGCACACAACTATATTAAAGTTATTGGCTCACTTTGATGTCACACAGAGCCGAGAGTTGGGGGGGGGGGGGAAAAAAAACATGTGAAACAGTGTTTGTGTTGAGCAGTCCGAAGCCTCGAGTTTCTGGCTCAGAGGGAGCACTTGTACATACGCTGGCCTCATTATTGGAGTGTTGAGTATGAGCGTTCACCATTGTAACAGTACACAAGAGACAGAAAATAAAGGAGAAGCATAAAAGGTACTAAAATAATCTGTTACAGAACAAAAACCTTTTGAGACCTGGCGATGAAAGCCTGTGCTTGTTTCCAGCTTTAAAAACAAATCAGCACCTGGGGACATGGTAGTTTTTCCTGTTTGGTTGAACTCTGAAAAATAAAAACAACTAAACATATTTCTTATTGGGGGACTAGACTACCTGATGAGCCCTACAGTTTGTTTTTTTTTTGTACTTCATAGGTTACAATTTAATAAAATAAAGGCTGTACATAGTAGTTCAATCGACTGACAGTCTCTCTTTCTCAGGTTAATCAAACATAATCGAACCTCATCTGTTTTACTCAACAGCCCTGCTGTCAGTCAGTCAGCTGCTGGCTGGATTGGATTGACCCAGAACTCAGATCTGGGGTCAGTTTTTTTGTTTGTCCATTACCATCTTATTTAAAAAAAAAAAAAAAAATAAGGCTGGTATTCAGGAAGTGATTTTTTTCCTTTGTTTCAAAATATTCTTTGAAGATGTGAAGTTGCATGAATATAACACGTTTGAACAGACCCTAGATCTGTGCTCGGCTGTATTCAATCCAGTCGTGTGGGCGGTGTTTTGTTTTTGTTTAAAAAAGAGAGGCTCTTGGGACTAAAAAGGATTTTTGTGAAACTACAAGTTAGAAAATGAGCCTGAACTTAACCAATTTATTTTAAAGTCAGTGGGGACTTTTATTACACAAAAAAAAAAAAGAAGAAAAGAGGTTGGGTACCCTAACAAGATTACAGATCCTGCTCTTGGTCTTTTCTCAACATGTATATAAATATATATAATGTATAAGCTGTTGTGGATCATCTTCATTTCTTGGCCTTTTACAGGAGAAACACTTTTCTAAACGTGTTAATAATGATAATAAAAACTCAATGTTTGAGAGTGAGTGTTACAGTCCTGTCCATAAACGACAATGAAAGGGAAAACTAAGTCATTCTGCCTTGTCAGTGTTTTATGTTACAAATAATGTTACGAATAAAGGAAAGTTGTTTGACTTTTCAAAAGCTGCCTGTTTTTTTTTTTCCCCACTTTTTTTTTTTTATTACAGGAAGGGGAAATATCAAAGGTCGACACGTTTGATTTCCTTTGTGTAATTCTTCAGCATTTTGTTACAGGGAAACATGGAGCAGAGTGGCGCAGCGGAAGCGTGCTGGGCCCATAACCCAGAGGTCGATGGATCGAAACCATCCTCTGCTAGTCCCGTGTGAAATTTCCACAATGTGGGACAACAAAGGGATTTTCTTGTCTTTTTAAACGCGGGTTAATTATTTATTTTCAAAAATACAAGACTTCAGTGAAGTAAATTTGACAAAAACTTGGAGGAAAAAACAAGATAGTGTCAGTCATATCTCCCGTGAATGATATCAGGTCGTTTTGAGCACTCCTGTCACAAGGTAGAAGCTACAATCACTTTTTCGCGAGGTTGCTTTTATGTATTATTTATTTGTCCGGGTTTCCGGGTGTCACTGACATTAAAATTATTTTTTTTCAGAGACATCTGGCCCAGAGGGCAGCAGAAATGAACAACAAATATAACATCACAGCTCTTAAAGTGGCCAAAAAGGGCCAAATTGAATATAATGTATATACACTAACGCAGAGTCATGAAGATACTTTACAGGCACACATCTTTTTGACAGCTATCTTACTCCCTATTAACTACAGTCTATTTCTTAATACAAGCAAAGATATTACACATCAAACGCACAGAAACATACACCGGAACTATCCGCGGCTGTCGCTGTTCTGGGGGTATTCCTTTTCGTGCCGCGCAGAAACCGGAAGTTGTTGGTACACTAGCTGCAGAAAAATGTCCTCCTAGCTGAGCGGAATGAATGGATGCTGGGATGCTCTGAGGTGCCTTTGCTCACATCTGTCCAAAATGACATGAAGCCCCGACTCCACCGCTCAGCTCCGCAGTTTCTCGCCTCCGGTAAGAAACTCTGTGGGGGATGCTTGTCTGGCTAAAACAGATTAGCTTCCACTGGTTTATCATTGAATTGAGTTCATATTCGTGTTATTCGACCTCGCTGGGAGTCACTCTGCTCTGCCCCGTACGCAGCTTCAACCTTTCCGCAGTCAGCCTCTCAGAAACGTCCCGGCTCATGCTGCTGCTGTTTGCCTCCGCAGCTTCATCTGATAACGGAATAATGAGAAAACCCTGAACAGGATACACTTTCTGTCACCTTTCAGCTGGTCAGGGTACCATGGCAACGAGGATGAAGCTGAAGCTGAAGACTGTATTTATGCTGTACTTTATGGTCTCCCTCCTGGGCCTCGTCTATGCACTGATGCAGCTCGGTAAGTGAATCCTCCTAAATGTCAGTGCAAACCCGAGTAGCAGCATTTGATTGACTTTGTTTTGTTTTTGCAGGCCAGCGCTGTGACTGCACAGAACACGACTTCCCTAAAGACCGCACCATCTCTCGGCTGCGGGGGGAGCTCCATCGTCTTCAGGAGGAGATGAAGGTGAAAAAACAACCTCAGAAACCGCCAGGCAAACCTTCCCTCCCCACCATCTTTGTCATCACTCCAACATATGCGAGGTAGTCTTCCTTGTGGCGATTGCTTCGTCTCCATTCCCCGCTGTGGACTCAAGACCTGATCTCACCTTCTCTCTGATTTCCGTCTGCAGGCTGGTGCAGAAGGCCGAGCTGACTCGTATGTTCCAGACTTTACTCCATGTCCCTCAGCTCCACTGGATCGTGGTGGAGGACTCGCCACACAAGACGCCTCTGGTAACCAACCTCCTGAAGAACAGCAGCCTGACCTACACGCACCTACACATGCCCACCGCCAAGGACCGCAAACTACAAGAGGTTCATTCAAATACTTTTTTTTGTCTTAGTGATGCACATGCTTGCAAGTTTCACCCTTATTTAAAACACTGAGTCATTCTCCCACCTCAGGGTGACCCCAGCTGGCTCAAGCCTCGTGGAGTAGAGCAGAGAAATGAGGGGCTACGGTGGCTTCGGGAGGACAGGAGGGCCCAGCCAGGAGGGGACAATCAGCAAGGAGTGGTGTACTTTGCAGATGATGATAACACGTACAGCCTGCAGTTATTTGAAGAGGTGGGCTGTTTGAGTGTGTGAATATGTTTATTACTTTTACTTTTAGGGTTACTTTATCAGTTACTGGTGTCTGCAAACAAATGTCCTCTCTTCTGGCCTCAGATGAGGAGCACCCAGCGGGTGTCGGTGTGGCCGGTGGGGCTCGTTGGAGGGATGAAGTATGAGAGGCCTGTGGTTGAAGGAGGAAAGGTAGGTTGCGGTCTTTGGAGCTTGAGGTTGAGGAACCTGCATTTGTGATGGTGTTTTTTTGTTTTTGTTTTAAAAATGGGCCTTTGGAGAGTGATTATGCACATAAGCACAGTTATTTCTAACCATTTGAGAAACAATGATGTGCTTATGCTTGAGTATTGTAAAGTTCTGGAGATTTTCCACCGGGGCCCGGTAAAGTTTTGTTGAGGGGGGGGTGCACTTTTTTTATGCCTAAGTCACCACAACCTTGCAGATTCAGTTAAGAGTTTTGCCACGCTGCCAGCTTTTAATATGCATCCAATATATGATTTACAATATTGCTCATGTGTTCATCTACGAACCAATGATTATCTCCTGCAGTTGTAGCACTTGATTAAACAGATAGATGTAGTTCAGCTGTAGTTAGGTTGCAAAAGTTTGAAGAAAGTCTGGTGTAGAAGGTTTAGACCTCATGATTTTCAGTCGATCTAAGATACAGTGATCGTGCTTTGGATGATTTGTTTAAGGTTGTTCGCTTTCACACTGGCTGGCGTCCCAGTCGGCCATTTCCGATCGACATGGCTGGTTTCGCCGTATCCCTTAAATTGGTCCTGGCCAATCCGGAGGCCTGCTTCGACGGAGAGGCGCCAATGGGCTTGCTGGAAAGCAGCCTTCTTCAGGGACTGGTTACCATGGATGAACTGGAGCCCAAAGCAGACAACTGCACTAAAGTACGTGTGTGTGAGATAAGGATCAAGACTTATCTGTGATTAGTTTAGAACAGATGATCCTCCGTGTGTGTGTGTGTGTGTGTGTGTGTGTGTGAGAAATGCTCATTTTGGCCCCTTTATGTCTGATGGAAACTGCTGGAGACCTTTGAAAGAGAAGAGAACATGTGCCACGGCCTTTGTTCTATTTTAATAAGAGATACATGGAGTCGTTGCAGTACAATTATAGTGAAAGTTTGCACATGAGGTCATGTGTTGTAACTGTGTGCTTTGCAGGTGCTGGTGTGGCACACGCGGACAGAGAAACCGAAGATGAAGAGAGAGGAGGCGCTGCAGGCTCAGGGAATGGGTTCAGACCCTGCTGTGGAGGTGTGAGGAGCGCACACACCCACAGTGTATGATATACTCTGCTGTTCAATGCTGCATATGTAACTCTGCGTTGTAAATACTGTAAAACTAATGTGTCGGTCAGAAGAGAACCTGGTTATGACAGTCTGTTATATCAGGTTGTAAATATAGGTGTGTGTCGAGTGTGTGTTTTGTCACAGTCGTGCTGATGTCTTTGTTTGATTACCTGATGGGGGCGCCGGTGTAAAAGCTTGCGAAGCCCTGCTGTTCTCCTGCTGTTCTCCTGCTGCTGGAACATTTTCGCTTGAAACTGCAGGGAGGACGCCGCGTGTGCCAGCAGAACCGTCTCATAGCGTTCATGTTCACTTGTAGCTCAGTGGATCTCGCTCCTGGCAGCAGTCAGACGTTTTTATGGCCGAGTTACATCGGGGGCTGGATGCATAAATGACGTGACGGGCAAAAAAAAAAACAAATGTGTGCACCTTTTTCCAAAACACAACCTGGTATTTAGAAAGGAAGAGTGGGGTTTTCCAGGTTGCATCCATAGTGTCAAGTAGGCGTGAATGTGCTTCATGGAGCACAAACATCATTTATTTTTAATAGGAAGTTGAGCTCGATGCGAGAAAGTGGAAAAGGGAAAAAAAATCAAGCTTAAGTCATTTTAATTCATTTTTCTTCACACTGTAAAGTATTTATATGTGTGTACAGTGGCCCATTCACAAACTGCCTTGAAAGGAATTATGTACTAAATTTTATCAAGATTCTTTTTAGAGTTTATTTAAATGTTCGTGGCTCTGTGGTGTAGTGGTTAACACCTTTGCCTAGCATGCCAAAGATCCCCAGTTTGAAGTGAGGAGGAGACACGAGGCAGCGTACTCTTTAATACTCACTTATTCCAAGCTCTATAAAAAGAAGAGTTACGTCAGGAAGGGCAAAAAAAAAAAGATCCGTGGCAGGTCAGAAACATTCAGCTCCATCTGCTGTAGTGACCTTATGGGCGATGAGGGAGCAGCTCAAAGTACGCTCATTCAAATTCTAGTGTCGTGGGCGTGGCAGTGAAGTAAGAAAGGTTGCTCTGGTGATTACCAAGCAAAACACATTTCAGGGTCTGAATTTTACATTCGGTGATACTGAGCTGCTGCTTTGATGTTGTTTTTAATGTCTAAAAACATATGCAAACAGGGTTTTTCATATGAAAATGCTGAGCGTGTACTGGACTGTCTGTAGGGTTTGTGTGTCAGAGTCAAAGAATTCAGAGACTGATATCTGCTGATATCTGCAGCTCACATATTGTAAGAACATATTTATGTATGTTAGAGATATGTTGAAAAGATGGTACGTCAGACTGTCAGTGGATGCTGAGGTGCATATTGCTCAGAGGTCATCAGCTTTCTGCAGTCAAGTGCTACGGGCCTCCAAGAATGGTCAAAAGCTTTCCCAGAGGAACTGAAGCTGTTGTAGCTGCAAAGGGTGGGCCGACATATTAAACCCTGTGGATTAAGAATGAGTTCAAGTTCAAGTTCGTGTGCGTGTGGAGGCAGACGAGCAAACACTTTTGGCCGCGTGTGATATCAGGCGATAGCATCAGCAGACAATTATTCATGCTCAAGAGCCTGCATCCCTTCGTGGTTATAGATGGAAGTGAAAATAAGGCTTGGAAACATACAGTGTTTTATGCATGTGGCCCCAGGTCTGGCTTAGCTTCTTCTCTCTGGTTCCTCAGTCACCTGGATATAATCTGTACCCAGGTTGGACTGTTTTTGAACCAAGAATCAGTTGCAACTGAGCACTTTGTTCATGCATGGCTTCTGTTTTTGCGTGGTTAGTGTTCGTAAGTCAGTATTCAGTCGTATAGATGTTTTATTCCTTCTTCTTTTTTTCTTTTTTTCCACAAAAATCATCAGCGTCAAAGGCATGTTAATTATCTTTACTCAAACTGTGCAATAATAGTGTCAAGGTTTAAGTATTGTGGAGCCAAGGTAGTAAATACTTGCATCATTTTCTTCCCTTAAAACAGTAAAAATATCCGTGACAGAAGCAGCAGCTACTAAACATGCCGAGCAGTAAACAAATCCTGGACGGTATTAGTTGCCTTGTCTTTATTAAGCGCTCAGCAACCTGTGACGCAGCGTAGCAACACGGGCTCGACAAACACATGTGTAACGGTTCCACGCCCAGCTTCAGTGTTGCACCTCAGAGCGCCAGCTCTGGGTTCTAGTGATGCTTTTTAAAACTAAACTCAAAAAGTGGAATCCCTGAATAATCAACCACCACCACTGGAACTCACATATGACATATGCAATAAACAAACACACAGCTCTCCCTCTGAGTTACGTTTCCACACTGTGGTGATCAGAAAAACACTTGAATTTGCCTCCAACGGGCAGGAAGTCCCTGTCACTTAACGTCAGCGGTGTATCATAGCTCGAGCTGTGTTTAATTATCTTCCGCATTCCCTGGAGTTCAATTAGTGGAGAGAGCAAAGTGCTTCTGATGCTGTAAAAACAGCTAGTGCCTGCTTACGTGTAATTAGTGCCTGTAAGTAACTCCTCTACTGCTCTACTGGTGTATAATGTATTTATTAGCGTTCTTTACATTGTACAGTGTGACCATGTCTGTCCCTGGCCTTGGAAATAAAAGTAATCTAAAACACGACACCTGCCTCACGTTCTTTTAAACTTAGGTTAAATGTTTTGTCTGTGAATTTTGATTTTAGCAGCAGGAAAACAAATGGATTTGAAGTCCTGACTTACATGTAGATTTTTGTGACTTCATCCCAGCAGTTACATTGAAACTCATGCGACTTTAATGCCGTTCTGTTGATACTTGGAGACATTTGTTGAATCCAAACAAGGAAGATGGATGGAGGAAGTCTGTGGTGGGACAGGATTTTGAACAAGCAAAAACATAACTGCCTAGTTAACAGTGCCAATTCAATTCAGTTTTATTTATACAGCATCAAATCACAACAATCAATCAATCAAGACCCTACAATAATTACAGAAAAAACCCAAGGGTCAAAATGACCCCCTATGAGCAAGCACTTGGTGACAGTAGGAAGGAAAAACTCCCTTCTAACAGGAAGAAACCTCCGGCAGAACCAGGCTCAGGGAGGGGCAGTCATCTGCTGTGACCGGTTGGGGCTGAGGGCAGAGAGACAGACCAAAGACATGCCACAAAGAAGTAAAAGCACAGTTTACAGATTCAGGCTGCTTTCTTGTGGTTCGTTTGCACATGCCTGTATCTGCGCTGAAATGTAGTAAACACAAAAACATGAACAGCCAAATAAATAAAGAACATCGGCACTGAACAGTCGATCTGGGGGTGCCGGTGTAAACATTTTAGTTTGTGTAGCGCACAACACTGAAAAGTTACATTTTGCCTATTTTCTTCCCTTAAAATGAAACCATTAAGGCGCTCAAGTACAGCGTAATGTCTCCTTTCTCCAGCTGTGCAGATGAAATGTTAAACCTTTGCTGCCCACAGCGAGCGTCGTTTCCTCCTGCCTGCCGTTCAGGACCTTTCAGAAGTTGTTTCAAACCTGCCGACTTGACATAATTGAACGGGCTTTTCTTGTAAACCAGTCAGCAGCACATCTGTTCTGTGTGTGTGTGTCAGGTGATATTTTCAGCAGCCTGCGGTATAGAGCCGCGACTTGACTTTGTCACTCTCCTCTGACTTTTCATGCAGCATGTCTGTTATGTTTATCACTGTCTGCTTTCTGTCGCCTTCTATCACTCAGCGCTCCAGGTTTTCATTTGCCTGATTTTCTGCAGTTTCACCACATCATCACCTCACAGTACAACTCCCAAAAGCCCGACTTGTCTCTGCCTGACAGCGACCATGGCAACCTGCTCTCAGGATCCGGTGCAGTCATCGGTGATTACCCTTGTGGGCGGGGATTAGCTAACCTCAGAAAAGCTGAGGTGAGTGATTGACAGCTATCACACCCTCTCTGAAGGGAAGCAGCCCTGCGCGGTGACTATATATGGAGCGTGTGGGTGCGTACTACTCATGCAGGGACTGTGAGATGAAGATGCAGTGGGAAGTGAGTAAGAAGAGCTGAAGTCAGAGCTAAATGCACACCATCTTTGATCCACGATGACTCACTGAGACACAAGTGCATCTCGACGCGCACACACGGGACTAGACTGCTCGTGACTCTGGAAGGCAGAAGTTTTTATATTGTCTGTAACAGTAACGACTTTGCTGTCATAAATGACACGTCACACTCCATTTAATGTGTGTTTTCTTGGTGATGTGTCATCACAGCTGTGCAGTAAGCCTGTGCATGCATGTACATGAAGGTGTGCAAGTGCTATTAAACCTCACATGGGAGGGAGAAAAAAAAAACAGGCATTGACATCATTGCCCCACACACACACACACACACACACACACACACACAGAGCTAAACAGGTCCCACTCCCTGTCCCACCCAGTCAAAGTCTTTCCTTTACAAACACTAAGATACCCAGGCTAATTGATTTT
>VOQJ01036860.1:29853-41769 GCA_015052665.1 Apistogramma diplotaenia | reverse complement strand
GGCCACTCTTCAATTTGTATTCTCCAAACTTTACCGCGTTCACGTCGTGAAGTTTCACGATTAAACTGTTAATGGAAACGTCCATTATTCTTTCTGTATTTACGACGTTCAGCAGGACCTCTCTCCAACTTGCTAACTCCTTTCGCGCTCCCTCGCTTGGAGTAACAGAACGAGCACTTCCGCTCCAGATTCTTCAGAATAAATGCGTCGTGTGTACAAAAACTAATATGAGCATATATTCTTTAAAGTTCAAATGGCACTGGCATCAGTAAGGACGCCTAATCAAGTAGAAAGAATCATTCTTTGTGAAAGCCACAATATAATGACTAGAATGAAAACACTGCGAAAGACTCATGCCCCGCCCCTCGCCCTATAGCAGCGGGGCTGGGACGGACTCCAGCACAAGCGGAAGAAGATGGATTGACGAATGAATAAGGAAGATACATATGGAAGATACACGCCCTAACCGGATGTAACTCAACAGCACAAATAGCAAATCCCCTCAATTACCTCAAATCCCGTCTTCACACATCACATGAAAGCGAATTTATAGAAGCGAAGATAATGAGGTAGACTGAAAACCTGTAGGAGAGAGACACAAATTCACATTTAAGTACCTCCTAATAAACCAAAAGCAATGTCATCATAACTAAACACATTTTTATACTTATACATTTTTTACCAAATAATGTTAAGGATATTATCCTCAGATTCCAGAATTTAAAATCAAATGAAATAAAAATCTATCAAATTCAGAAGTTTTAAAGTAATGGCTTCAAAGTTAAGCAAGTGTGATAGTAACTTCAATAACTCAAACAGTTTTTAACACAGTCAATATAAGGTGAGCAATTATTCAATCAAGGGCAATTATGTAAATTTAACTAACCATGCCACACTTTAATATCCAGTAAATTGTAAACAACTGTCAGATATTGAAAATTCAAAGTATTCTGGAAAAAGGGGCAAAAGCACTTACTCACATGACATTTTGAGACCTTTTAATAGTACATATAAGCAAAAAAGTCCAGGCGGACAAGTTGATATTTAGGTATTAAAGGGTTATTAAACCATATTCACCAGAGTTCAGCATTGAATATAAAACAAATCCACACACACCAGTGGCGTCTCTGGGTCTCCTAGAACAGTGAGCTCTCCTCTCTGCTGCTGCATTCTACCATGCTGGCTAGACAAAGAACCTGCGCACCTGATCGAGGAGGGTTAAATCACTTCCTCGTCTGCCTAGGCCTGAGGCCTGCAAGCTCATACCCAACCAATATTTCAAACTATAACCAATGGAAAAATAACATGCATAAATAGCAAAATGATTTCTTGTTTTTTTTCCCTTTATAATATATTCACGACTTAGCAGTATAAGAAGGGCCAGAGTCGACTCCACCTGCTGAGGAGACTGAGGTCCTTCAGCGTCTGCGGGACTTTTTATGATTCAGTTGTAGCAGACAGAGACTAACATCCTCGCTGTAGGAAGGAGTGCTTTCGCAGGTCATCCATCCCAACAGCAGTTAGACTCTGTAACACATCATGATGTTGTGAGTCACTGGACACTTTATCTACACTGTTATCACTTATGCACACCTTTACTTATAGTAACATACATTTATTTACACTCCCACGCAGAATGTACACAACACTACCAGCTACAAAGGTATATAGTGTTTGATGTATTTGAGTGGATATGCATAGGTGTATTGATATTTTATTTCATCCTTCTCCTCTGTGCTGAGCTGCTGTAATACGCATATTTCTGCGTTGTGGGATCATTAAAGTTGATCTTTATCTTTAAAAGGGTGCCTGCAACTCCATGGTTGCCTGATTCAGTGTTTTAAAATTAGTCTTCACCATGGTTTTAATAGATAACTGAAACTACACCGTGCTGACCAAATCAGCCAAAAACTAACTAAATATAGGAAAAGTATCTTCTTAAGTCAGTTTTAATCAACCCAACCACCCTGGGGTTTTGGTTGATATGTTTACTTAGACTAGATTGTCTACATCACTGAGTCAGGTGTTTGTTGTGATGCAGTATTGCACTGTTCATCCCCCGTAAACTTTGCCCCACACAAATGCTACCAATTACATAATTTACAGTTTTAACAAAACAAAATGTTTTTTTAAACAATAAAACCTAAACTGGAACCCACTCTGGGGACTGACAACTGTATCTACACAAATGAATGTAACACACTGTATAAAACTGTTAAACTTCACCTGAGAAACAACTAGGAATGTATTCAGTCTCACCAACAGGGATGTGTTTTTATCAGTTTATTAAAAATATTCAGTCCACAGTAGTTCAGAGTCTGGCACCAACAACAACATAAAAACAAGTTAATCAAAAATAAAGTGTACACCCTAATATAGCATTAAACAAAATGCCTAAATGATAAGGGATAAATAAAAGAAATTTTTTAAAAAACACTAAAAAGGTAAGTCACTGGGAAATTATGGTGAGTTATCCAACTTGTTTAAAAAAAGACTTAAAATTTTGGTCAGCTAGTTTTGGGTTTTGATGAAAGCGGGGAGAAGGCCTCATTCTTGAAGTGATGCTGACACTGTTGGGGATCTCATCACTTTATCCTCCTTTACTCATACTCCTGTCTTCTCTACTCTTGTGGGCTGTGAGCATCTGCAAGCAGGTCTGGCCTCAAACATTCAATTGGACACTGGATGTTCTGAGAACAGAAAAGGGCAAGTCAAAGGAAGAGAAAGAAATGCATGCATGCTTCATGGGTTGCAACTATATTTAATGAAATGAAAATCTTCATTAGAAAGGAGATTATTGCTAGAAAAAGATACTGACCAGTTTGCTTAGAGCATTTTCTCTGTACCGATCAAAGACATCTGAGCGAACAGGTTGAAGGAGGTCAACCTCCATCTCAGTTTGTCCTCCTGGCCTCCTGCAGTTCTCACATCGCCAGCCCTAAAAGAAAAAAAAAAAAAATCAGTGTGTGATCAGAAGATTAGCAACTTGCAGTTTTGATGATGAAATACACTTCAAGACTATCTGTAAAGCAGCAGGACACAAGTTTCACTACATGTTTTCTTACCTGTAGTCCTCCATAGCAAGTACAGGTACAGATGGCACCCATGTATTCCTTCTGCCACTGGTTTCCAATCTGATACATTTTTCCATCATCATAACATGTTGACTCATCTGTAGAACATTAGTAATTTGTTACAGATCAACAGTATGAGAGTATTATTATCAAGTTTAAGAATTCTGTCCAACATCTGACATACACCGTTACTTCTATCATATGATGCGTTTCTATATCAAACTTAATATCAAACCATGTTTCTTGTTTGTGTTTACAAGTCAGTACTTACGAGGTTCACACTTGAATTCTCCCTTGCCGTTACCCAGACAGGTGCAGCTCATCATGTGACCATTCTCACCACGACGGTCCCACTTTTCTCCAATAGGGTAGTTATTACCGTTGTCATGGCACCACTCTGAAGACGGGAGAGGTAGCAAACAGAGGGACGGACACGAAGGAAAATAGGAGCAAAAGGAATGACAAACAACATGCACGAGGACGAGATTTAAAAGAGAAATGATGTAGAGAGGGAGTGAAAAGATGGATACACACATAATCAGTCTACATCGAGAGCAGCCAGCCCATTCACACATAATATTTATGCAGGGTGTATATAAGTAGTACAGAACAGTCAATCTGTAAAGTAGAAAAACTGTTTATCTTCCATAACACATCTGATCACACGCTGTTCAGAAAACACTAGGCCTCAGTGAGTCTTCCTGATTCCCAGAGTGAACACACACACACACACACACACACACACTAAGTATACAGATAAAGCAGTGACAAAGAACCTGTGGCTGATGGTCTCACTTCCTGCTATTGTCATGTTAGCTTTGCACAGTTATGGACAGTACAAATAACTGAGGGTGAGACTCAGTCAGATAAGCTTACTGTGAGCTTTTCAGTTTGCAAAGACAGAGCAGAGCGATGCACACGGGCAGACTACAGATTCATATATAGTAAAAAAATAATTTAACATTGGAAATGCAATTAAACATAATTAAATGTGAGGCAAAAACAAATTACATGGAAAAGATCTACCCATTCCTGCTGTGGCTGCCCGTGCATGTATTTTATTACTGCATGATGCTGCACATAGAACAAACTGATTCTATGGCTTATGAACCAAAGCTCAGGAATTTATAACTTGGATAAAAGGAAATTGAAATCATTTTGTGTGTATAACTCAAGTTCCATTTCCTGTGTTTTTTTCTCCCTCTTATAAATTCCTCTTGTTTAAATCACATAGAATTATTATTGGACCTTAATTCCATGGTAGAGTTTTGCAAAAGCATGATGGGACAGAGTTAATACGCCACTCACTGGATGAATCACACCTAAAATGACCACTGCCCAGCCCCAGGCAGCGGCACCACAGCTTGAAGCCCGTCTCTGACATGCGCTCCCACTCTGAGCCCACCTCATGGTAGGTCTGTGTAAATGTGTCATAACACATATCTCGATTAGAGCCGATAGGGATTTCACCAGGAACTGAGGGACAGAAAAACAAACAAAACAAAAACAAATTTAGCTGATTTGATTTTGATGTTACAACAGAATGTTCAGTGTTACTAAAACATTTTAAATAATGTTTTTCTACTTGAGTTTATTAAAAGGTAAAGTTTCCAAAAAGTCTAAGAAACCGTTGGAAATAATGTGTTTGTGTAAGCACGTTTGCATGAGTGAGACTCCATAGGAAGAACACAAAAACACGAAGAAACATAATAAAAGATTTGGAGTTGAAAATCAATAAATGAACTTGGAGAACCTCATTACTTACAAAGTTTGGTTTCACATTTTGGGGATGTAAAAAAAGAGGGATCGTTGGAAATAAACGTTTAGCAACTAAACAAAATGGTAATATTCAAACAATTCAATAATACTTGGAATGACGTGAATAAACTCATAGAATATGAAGTCTTAAGAGGTCACTTTGACTCTCTGTGAGGCAGAATATTCTGTCTTTAATGTTGTTTTCATGTTATCTTTTTAACTTGTGATATGGTAACTGTTTCATAATATAGAAAAAAAAAAAAGCACTACTGTACCAGCATTGCCAACAGTTACAACTTCCTCCAAAACCTTCTCTTTAGCCCCGCCCCTCACGGCCTCCACAAGGACATTATAGGAAGCACCAGATGTGAGTCCAATCAGAGTGGCGCTGTTGGAGGTGCCTGGAAGGCGCATCTGTGCGGGAAAAGAAAGCAGCTTAGGAAGGATCTTTCTCTCATATTTAAATCAAATTGCACATTAAAGTTTGTGTGCGCATGTCTATACCAGGAAGCCTCCTTCCTCCACGTGTGTGATGGGATTACAGGACACCTCATACTCTGTAGTGTGAGGGATGGGTTTCCAGGAGATGCTTGTGATCGTCTGTGCTTCCTGGGGAAACTCTGTTTCATTGTCGGGGAAACCAAACGCAAGACCTGGTAGAGGGCCGTCGCTCACCTACAGGTGCAAACAAAGTGTGATGTATGAATATTAAAAATGTCACCTTTTCTGAAATCAAAAACTACACAGAAAGTTAATCGAATCCATTTTCACTCAAACAACATTAAGAGATACATCAGCAATAATTTAAGTCTCACTCACCTTGACCAAGGGTACTCTGTTTCCATCAGGGCCTGTTACAGGAATATAAATTAGAGGTTCTTTGAGAGTGGGTCTCTGGCCTTCTTTGGGTCCACTGTAGGGGCCATGAAATCCATTATTGGGGTTCAGGCTCTGATACTCTGTATAGATGTGCTGACCATGCTGGCCTGGTTGGTTCTGGCCACTAGTGCCGGCCAAGTGGACATGGTTGGAATCAAAACTGGACACACAAAAAAGAGAGGGATCAGAAAATGGCAAAAACCCAGAGGCATGAAATCTTAAAGCACTTTGAAGTGTCGTTTGATTTTTTTTTATAGTCCTGTTTTTCACCATATAATTTATATGGGTTTTTAAATCAGTACGATTATGGTAATACTTACATTTTGTCATCAAAGGGTTCTGGCACATCCAGAATATCAGCGGTGGGGCGATGAGGAACAGGAAGCTGAGGCAGCTCAGGGACTAAGAGCTGAGAGTCTGGAGCTGGTTCTGTTTGGATCAAAGACATATGTATGCTGGCTGTTAGATGCAAGCAACGTCAGGCAAATGCATCAATTTACTAGAGAAGTCTTTAGTAGGTAAAAACAGAAGCTGGGTTATACAGTATTCCTATTTAAATAGCAGGAAATAAACCAACTATAGTCAGTATAGTAGGTTAATGAGCATAGTGGTTAAAAGAGCCTTCTTTGGTAGCCAAATAAACAAATAAAAGACTCTCTGACATATAAACTAAGCAGTGATTTCCTACATGAGGGTTTCCACAATACATTATTATCAATGACTTTACTTTAGGGAAAGGCCAGCAGATGGCAGCACAGTACAGCTCTCAAACTGCAAACTAGCAGTAATGACTGGTTTTATTTCTCTGAGAGTGAGAGAAGTTACTCTTAATTACAACCATCATGAAAAATGAGCATAATCAGATTTCATGGCTCCCTCCATTACATCACCTAATTGTTGCAAGTGGGCAAACATAAACCCCTCCAGCTGTTAATGTTTTTATCTAATGGTATAATAATAAAAGTCTTTGTAGAAATGCTTATATGAGCTGGGTACATTACTCCACAACATCAGTAGTACGTCATACCTTCAGCATGTCACATTTAATCTGAAAAGGGTGAAGGGAAGATATTTTTTCCCCTCTTATTGCAAGCACATGCAGCACTCTGTTTCTTCTAAGTGATATCACAAGTAAGAAGCTACTTTTCCACATTTAATACATTTCAGATTTTAAAACACAGAAACATCTGTAACTAAAATTAGATATATTTTTAAAATACAGCCTCCAAATTAAAGATCTAAAGTCTGCTCTGGCAACTACATGATCGCAGGTGTACGATATCTGCACTTACGAGTTCTGGCTTTTCCCACTAGCGACGTGCTTCTCAAAGCATTCTGCAGTGCTACGATCTTAATGACATATTCTGTTCCTGGTTTCAGACCTATCATCAAACAAAAAAAATAAAAATACAAGACAAAAGTTAAAAACAACTGTAACATTTTTAAAAATAAGAAATTACCTCTACATTTACATACATACAGCGGACATAAAAACTCATGCACACTTACCATTGATGGTAGTAAAGCGCTGGCCTGCATGGGGTCTAGGGATGACCTCTTGAGGCAAACCACCAGCCTCCTCATAGGTGACATAATACCCTGTAACTCTTGGGCTGCGTGACGGCTCCCACATGAAAGAAATGCTGTTGGGATTCAGGGAGGTGAAGTGAATATTTGTGGGCGGGATGACCAGTGGCTGAGCTGGAAGAGAGGCAACCAAGTCATTACTCAGAAAACACCATATAAAGGAAATACATAGTACTGTAACTCAGACTATTATGATCAGGAAAATAACACTTGACCTTAATAAGGTATAGTAAGCCTATAAATGTTGTTGTTTATTGTGCAAATGTGTAAAGTCAGAGTAATGTAGACGTGATGTACACCGTTTATTGGTTACCTGTGGTTGCTGTGAGTGTGAGAGGTACACTGCGCCCATTTCCTTTCAGTGTATAGATGTTAATCTTATAGCTGGTGCCAGGCTCCAGACCTGGAGTATTGACACAAACAAGTTAATGACAGGCAGCATATTTTTGTAAAAGTCTGCATGTGCAGAAACACTGAACTGCAGTGCATGTTGTTATGTATTCATTTTATATCCCCGATTTCAGTTTTGTACATTCAAAATTCCATTGTCTGTGCACACCTGTAATCGTGTATGAGCGCAAGTCAGAGCCAATGGTGTTTTGGATGGGTGTGTAGCCAGAAGAGGACGCGGTGGGCGTGGCCTCAACCAGGAAACCAGAAATGGACTCCGTCTTGGACCGCCACGTCAGGGTGATGGTGGAATCGTTAACATCAGAGATGCGTACACGGCGAGGGGGGCTGATATCTTGAGTTTAAAAAGGGCAAAGAGCAAGTACTAGTACGAAGGACTAAAACCAGTTTCTATGTAACAAATTACACATTTGGCAGTTTATAAGCCAGAAACTCACTCTCCAGGGTGGTGACCTCTCCCTGCACCGGCCTGCTGGTTAGAGAGTTCTTCAAGGCATAAACATGGACCTCATAGGTGGTTGCAATCTAATGGAGAGAAAAAAAACCCCATAATGATATTAATTAGTTGCATGTGATCCACAGGTTTGCCTGTGTGCACCTCCACATGGGTGTCTGTGCATTACTGTAAATGCACTAAAGCTGGACCTAGATTTTATGATGGGTTACCAATATAAAAGATTAAACCCAAGTTTAAGACACTGCAAGTTCATTGAATTCACTCACCATGAGTCCAGAAATGTGTGCCTGAGGGGTGTCTGGGGCCAGGTTGATCTCTTTGGTGGGCCCACTCTTGTTCTTTGGGTTTACCACCACACGGTAGCCTGTGAGGCCTGTGAGGCCAGTCAGACGATTTTCTTGGCTCGGCATGTCCCAGCGCATTATGAAAGAAGTCGGAGTGACCTGGGAGAACTGGAGGTTAGTTGGAGGAGAGATTGCTGGAAGGAGAGAAAAAGAAAGAAAGAAAAAAAAAGGTTAGAGGAAAAAGGAGATGAAAACATGAGTTTTCACATTTCGTAGGGAACTGGCATCTTTTGAATAGAAACTTCCTTCCCTACCTGTAGCTTGTGTCCCGACCAGTGGTGTACTGGCTGTGTCATCGTATAAAGCAATGACCTTGACGGTGTATTCAGTGCCGGGGTGGAGACCGTAGATGACAGTTGACTCAGCGTCTCCTCTCGGAGCAGGAAGCAACTCTCGCTCACCCTCCTCAGAACTTGAATATAGCACCCGGTAAGAGGTAACAGTTCCCTCGGGGCTGTCCCAAGTGATCCGCAGTGAGGTTGAGTCAATATCTGCAAAGGTCAGGTCCTTGGGGCGGTCTACATCTAAAAGTAAGGAGAAAGAACAAGAATTAGTAAAAGAAAAAGGGAGGTATGAGAATGTGATGTTTATTCAGCTTCAAATTTTCACAAGGCTCACTTGTTAAAGCAGTCAGCACCAGTGGTGAGCTCTCGCCATCTTGCCCTTGAGCATACACACTAAAAATATATTCTGATGTAGGCATCAGGCCTGAGAAGGTAAACTCTGTCTGGTCTGCAATGGGAGAAGAAAATGAATATTAAAAAAACTGTTTAAAGTCTACAGACAACCTTCAGGACACGGAATTTGAAAACCGTACCTGAAGCCACCACCTCACTAAAAGATGGTCCCTGTCCATTACTGGGGGCCCCAGTCACCCTGTAACCCTTGATCGGGCCCTCGGCAGGGCTCCACCTAACTGTGATGCTGTTGTCGTTCACATCAGTCACCTCCATTTCAGAGGGAGAGTCGACCCCTAAGAGAGGAGAAAGGCCCAAACAGTTAGAACAGAATAAAAGTGTCATATGGTGCATTAAGCATCTGAGGTACTGTGACCTTCTGTACCTGTCTTATGAGTGACGTAGATCGGAATGCTGGATGCAGGGCTATCTCCTCTACCAGTCACAGCATAGACAGTAATGGTGTAGTCGGTGCCAGGATTCAAGTTAGTGATTGTGGCAGTGGACTGAGAACCAGGGACCGTGAACTCCTTAGGATTACTGTGACCACCTGGAGAAAGTGTGACAGAAATAAGGAATAGGAATATCCTGACTAGCAATTATTACAAGAAAAGAAATCAATACATTTAATTTAGGCAAGAGTTCTCATTTACAAGTGCAAACTGATGATTAAATCAAGTCAACCTATTATTTGCTTTGAGGCTACCTGACTCTCCATGAGTGATCCTATAGTAGCGCACAGTCACCGGTGGAGCGGCCCAGCGGACAGTGATGCTCGTAGGCGTCGAGTCTAGCACTTCCAGGTCTGTGGGGGCATCAGAGACTGGAAAAAGAAGACAAAAACAAAAATTACATAACCAACATTTTGGTGATAACACTGAGTGAATGAAGCATTAAAACTGGCATTCGTACTTGTTTTCTGTGTCCCTCTAAGTGGCAGGCTCTCTTGTGTCCCGCTCACTGCAAAGATGTTGACCAAGTACTCTGTGTCCGGCTGGAGTCCTGTCAGAGTGAAGTGTTTCCTGGAGGGGGGCAGCCTCTCATCCTTCGACCTCCCACCATTTGCCATCTGGTAACGAATGCGGTAGCCAGTGATTTCACTCTGGGGAGCGCGCCAGTGGATGGTAAAGGAGTTGGTCATGATCTCAGAGAACTGCAGACCAACTGGTGAATCCAGAGCTGAAGTAGGTCAGGACATACACCAAGAAGGATAAAGATCACTTAAACCTTTTGCTGCAGCAAATGATTCTATTTGCTATTAAAAAAATAAGAGTGACTGATTCTAGACTGATGTAATATTGCTCTTAAGAAAGACTCACCTGTTTTCTGGGTGCCAACAAGGGGTGAGCTCTCCCTTTGCTCATAAACACACACCACACTCACCAGATACTCTGTGTGGGGCAGCAAATCTGGGAGTGGCAAAGACAACAAGAATATGAATGTAGCCATATTCTGTGACTGTGCCTGAATTTGTGTCATTTATGATTACTACAACTTACTTCTTAGCACCACACTGTTTTTCGTTCCTCCTACGCTGGTCTCTGTAATCTCATCTTCGTCATCAATGGGGTGATACCTGAGTAATGTAGAGACCAACATTAAGGAATCATTTCTGTTTTTGTTTTGTTTTTAAATACTGAATGAGAAATAATATAGAGTATCAAGAACATTTACTTTTTTTTTCGCATACCTGATTAGGAAACTGTTGATATCAGCACTGTTTGGGACTTGGGGAGAGACCCAGGTGACTTCTATACTGTTTGGCCCAACTTGGCCAAAGCCTAAATCAGTGGGGGCTGGCACAGCTGGAGGAAAGACAGAGCAGAGTGTTAGATTTATAAGATTTCTTATTGGCTGTAAAATAGAACTTGGGTATTTTAATAATTCCATTGAAAGGAGATGAGAGAGAAAAAAAAAAGACTACCTGAACAACTAAAAGTGAAAGTGAAATATTTACACTATCATCTCTTAAAAGAAAAGATCTCTGATTCATTTGTGTGGGAGTTTAAAACATTCTCTGAAGTTTTACAATATCTTAAAACTGGGGGAGCTTTGTTTGTACTGGGGGTGGGGGTGGGGGGGTGAGCCTGAGTATGATAAAAAAGAAAACCTAAACTAAAACCAGATGGTCCACGCGCACACAGGCACACAGAGGGTTATTAAACTGACAACAAAGCATGCAAAGCAGTTACATCAGCAACCTAAAGGTTTATGTTGTTTAAAAGAGCCATGTCAAAGGGTTAATAACAACCTTATTACATTATATAAAATAAACACACACACACAGCTGCTGAATTCATACTAAATACGTGTATGACAGGTTTGCCATCTTATTCATAAAAGCATGCTTCTGCAGTAAGAATATAAATTTGTTTGGCTCAGTAGAAACTCGACTCTTACAGGTCTGCTGAGTGAGTGTGGTGGGTTCACTCTCGCCATTCTCCGTCACAGTGATAACACTAATGTCATAGTCAATGCCAGGTTCCAGTCCATAGACTGTGTAATGACCAGTTGTGGACTGCACCATGTCTTCAAAGATGGGTACACTCTCGCCAGCTGCAACCACGGTGACCCTGTAGCCAGTGATGGTGGTGGTGTTGATCGGTGTCCAGCGAAGGCTGATCGTGGTGTCACTCACATCCTCAAAGCTGAGGTCGGTCAGCTGTGGAATTTCTGGATGGATGGAAAGAGAATTTGGGGGGGAGGGAGGGGGAAGAAAAAAGAAAACA
>VOQJ01036850.1:3143-13796 GCA_015052665.1 Apistogramma diplotaenia | reverse complement strand
GAAACAACATGAGCTACTGCCTGCTGTCGAAGAGGTACAACTTTAGTGTTATACAGACACTGCATCAATAGGCACACACACACACACACACACACACACACACACACACACACACACACACACACACACACACACACAGAAGTATAAAAACACAATTTGGGGAAAAATCTCACTTCATAAAATGTATTTTGGGCAACCAGTTTTAATAAAAATGGAGGTGGAGTGCAAACAGAATGAGAATGACGTTTTAGATCTGGACCAAATTTTGGAGGCTGCATCCATACAGCAGGGGTCACTGCAGACAAATGTTCAGGAGGTTGCACAGAGTACAAAGTTACATTATGGTTCAATATGGGATTATAGCACAAGGTGCTATGCTGAAAATTGTAGAAGCTTCCTACAAAATGTTGCCAGTAAAGAACTGTTAATAATACAATAACAGTGTTGTAGTATAATTATAAATAAACTGCAACAAAACAGCTTGCTAACATTACAGACATCTGCAATTTTCCCATCAGGGCTGATTTCAATGTACAACATTCATGTGAGATGTGATTAAACTGGAAACATGAACAGAATGCTGCAAGTCAAAATTAGGGCAACTCTTATGCCAATTGTGTTTGTAATATAAATTTTCATGTACATCTAGTATCTTTGGAGGCCAGATTTTAACCTGTTGAGTCATTTTGCCACTACTGTATTCCTCATAATGTCGTATTAATCACAGCAGTACAAGCCCACTCTAATGTCCCTCTCTGACTGTTTGACTGTCTGCAGGTTAACAATAGTGTTCATACAGGAGAGTCTCATGTGTTGCTGCTGATTCTGGAGGAGCTGAAGGAGCTGAAGAAAGACTTAAATCGACACATTTGTGGCAGTGAAGACGGAGGGAAGTACGTCCAGTGGGCTGCAAGAATCAACAGGGTTTTCTTCATTTCCTACATTGTCACTGTGTCAATATTTCTATCTCTCATCTACATGGAGTGGACCACCTAGAATTGTAAAGTAATTCCTATTAATACAACAGTTTCTGCACAGTAGTGCATTTGTGTCAAATTATGACTTCTTGATGTATTTGAGGACACTATTTTAACAGTGTAAAACTTTGTTTGGTGCTTTTCAAAACACAAACGATGTATTGTCTTGTGAGCAGCACTATATATAGTTTTGCTTTTTGAACTTTTATATAGTTAAAATTGAAGTTATCTTTTAGGCAGATGGTGATGTGAGAATGATGAAGGTATTATTTTTTATCTTTATTAATTGGCCATTAATAGGCTAAGTTATTATTTTATGCTTAATGAGTTCTGAATGCAAAGCTCCGAACAAACAAAGAAACAAACGAACTACTCAAATCTCTGACTCACTCAGATAACAAAGAAAAACTACCAGGTCAGAATGTTTTTAAATAAATACAGTGCCATTGCAAAACCTTCCACCAGCCCATATTTTGTTATTTGCTTTCAAGTAGCCAGAAATGCTTGGGAATTTTCGGTGGGATCTTGAGGATGAGGATGGCTTAGAGAAGCAATTGTTGACTGGGAAGGGTTATAAAGCCATTTCCAAACCTTTTGAAGTCCATCATTCTACACTGAGAAACATCATTCATAGCTCAAAAACATTCAAGACTGTTGCTAAATTGTTAAGATGTCCTAATTGTTTTAGCCTTTCTCTCATCATGTTTCATAATGCCAACCTTTCCCTGCACTTATTTTTTCCTTTTCTTAGACAGCTTTTCCAAGTAGAAGACAGGCTGTATCAATGATTTTCCCTGGAACATTTTTCCCAGTGATGTCATGCAGCTTGGGGTAGGGGTGGGGTTTATAATGGTCTAAAATGGCAGAGTGAGCATTTCTCAGACAAAAGATTTGAAGGCAGCATTTAAGAATTTTACATCCACTACTTTCTAAGTTTGATGTATCAGAAACTGTTTGGTAAGACTGAGAATTAAGGATCAATGTGTTTAGAAAACCCACCCTCACAATTAAAAAAAGTGAACTGTTTTATAATCAAGCTTTGTTCTTTTTTGTTATTTTATGCTTGATTTTACATGTTTAATTTGTCTTGAGTTGATCTTCTGTATCTTTACACACTTTGATTTACATATTAACAATTCTTTAACTTACATTTACGCATCTATCTGTTTCATGAATTGAGTCAGTGCTGCTATAAATTAGATTAGATAAAACTTTAGTAATCCCTCTAAATGGTTAATGGACTACTTCATATATAGCACTTTTCTACTCTAACGAGCACTCAAAGCACTTATACAACACGTTTGCATTTGCCCATCCACACCACATTCATACAAGCACTTCCATGTGTAACTAAGTGCTTTCTGTCTAACATTCACACTCCAACGCTTGCATCAGAGAGCAACTTGGGGTTCAGTATCTTGCCCAAGGATACTTTGGCATGCAGCTCAGACGATCCAGGAATCAAACCGCCAACCTTGCTAGGTGACCCTGCTCTACCTCCTGAGCCACAGCCACCTCTTTAGGAAGAAAAGATTCCATCAGAGATTTTTTTTCTTTTCTCCTAAAACCTGTCGTATCTGGCAGATTTTGCAAGCAGAATTGTGATCTGAATGTACTGTTGTGCTAAACCTATTTGATCGCCCAGAGGCCAGCCTCATGTGCAGACTGGCGGCATGGCCCCATGGTGCCCAAGAACCCAAGAGTACCTACCTGCATGCAAGAGGGTGCCACCATACCTTAACTCTATTCCGAAACTACACAGGAAGTTGGTGTTCTATACCAAAAATCACTTGACCTTCATGGCGGAAGTGGGTCTTCGTGTGCTTATTCCAGTGCTTATTACAGTATGTTAATTTACATTTTCAAGTCTTTTAAATACCTTTTGTGTTAGTTTCTTGGGGGTTAGGGTTAGGGGTAAGGTAAGAGTCAGGGGTAAAATGTAACTCAGGAACTGACTCGTGCAATTTCCCAGTGATAAACTCACAAAGAAGACCAACTTTCTGTTGGTCTGGAGTTCCGGAATAGAGTTGAAGTATGGCGGCACCCTCATGCCTGCAGCCAGGTCCCTCCCCAAAATCCATCTGCCATACCGCAGCCAAGGCCTCCCCGGCCCACAGCCCCAGGAGAGCAGGTCAGTACCCATGCCAGAACATCCAGCCCTGCCCAGGAACCCCAAGGTACCCACATCCCGGGGGTGGGGGGCGCAGGAGCAACTAGCAAGAAGCAGCCAGGAGGGAAGGCAGAAACAGGCCCTCCCCAGGTCCAGCCATACACACAAGCATGCATACCCACATATGATCGCACAAACACACACATATGTGCACACACATGCACACACACACATCCCTACCTACATGCATTCGCCCACCCACATACACCCACGAAGACTGTGACAAACACACAAAGACAAACATTCATCCATATTCTTGGAATAATACATTCTTGGAATGTAATAAGGTTTCCATCTTAACACTTTATCACGTCATGATGAAAATTTTAGCATTTTCTTTTTCTGACAAATATGTGGATTGTTCCAAATGGGTGTTAGTTTACATGGGATACGTGAATACGTAAAAATTCCCCCCAAACTGTCAGAGAAGTGTTTATACTTACAGTTGTGATGCTTAATATTGGGGCTAATGAAAGATATATATGAGATTTTTACTTTTCCACAAATCTAAATCCAACCATGGGTTATCTAATGAATTTGATTTGATCCACTTTGAAATGTACTGAAATCTACTCCCTAAGAAATAAAAATAAAACTCTAGTAGATCTAGATGCCACTGTGTTTAGGCTTTTGCAAAGCTTTTAAACTTATTCAATTTTGATTTCTGATGAGAATAGTGACTTGAACAAAGCAAAAGAAGAGAAATTAAAGTTCCAGTAGCCCCTTTTACAGAAAAAATAGGCACACAAATATATAGGATAGTGGCTTCTCTGGAGTTAGTATTGTTGTAATCTGGAAAGCACTTAACAGAATTATTCCAACTGTCTTGTATTTCAATTTGCTTTGGTTTCCTCTCCTTCAAAAAAATTAAAGGAAAACAAAAGACATAAAAGATTAATAATTCCGTTTGCCCAGCCCCCTTCTAGGAGTCAACAGTGGATTTATTACAGTTAGGGGCTTGGTGAGATTTTCAGACAGCGCTAACAGGACTAGGATACACATCCACCCCACAGTGGAAATGCAACTCATGACACTTGGTGGCGTCCTCTTTCTGCTTTTTTTCTCAGGTAAGTTTAGCAGAATGATGATCTCAGAAATCCCCTGCATGTTGGATAAAAGCAGATTTTTAAAATTCGTTTTCATTAGCTCAGTGGATGTTTGTCAGGTTTTGGTTCCTTGAGGTTTTTATTGAAGGAGTGAATGTGTCTTAGTGTTGTCAGGGCTTTAACAAGTCTTTCATTCATTTTGAATTTGAGGGGTTTCAGGATCAAGAAACAAAACATTGTTTTTAAAACTTTTAATTTGGTGTCCTAATGACAGCTTTCAATAACCAGTTACAGCAAAAAGGACTTCAGAGTGTCTTTGAATTACTCCAGAGAGAAGTTTTACTTAACATTTAATGCATTTGTATTATGTATCCCAGGTAAATTTCAAATGGAGATTGCAATCTAAACATACAATAAAATGTTTAGAATAGAAAAAAATGCTTGTAATTAAAAATCATCAGTGGACTAATGGACTAAAACCTTTATGGTTCTGCCCATTTTATAAGGCTTTTTAGTGACCATAGACATAAAGGCATGTTTGTGAGGGAGCTATGTTGTAATGCATTAGGCACCGATGCACAGACACTAATTGAAGTTCTTCATCATTGTAACTAATTAGGATAAAATTTGGGATCGAATGTCCTGATAAATAGCTATTATGACTCCACATAGTTAGAATCTTTAATCTTGGATGCCACTCGAGTAAGTTTCCATGATTTATTCTGTCTAAATAAACTGCTTTAGCTCCTCTCACTTTAACCCCAGAACCCTATAACGTGAGTTTTGCAACACTGTCGCTCTCACTTTCATGTGGCTGAAAATATGCCGAGGTTAGTGTTCTGGGGTCAAGCGCTCTTGATTGGCTGTACCTCACAAGCAGAAGGTTTGAACAACTTGTAAGCTGGACTAAGGAAAAAACAAAATCAAAAAACAGATTAAGACAGAGTTAAAATGGATTTCTTAACTGGCTCTTTGCCACTGTACTAGTAGTATATAGAACTGAAAATCAAGAAGAGCATCATAGATTCAATATGAGAACATTTTCACTTAATGATTGTTGTGAATTTATCTTGATTTTTTAAAAACTTTTGTTTTGTTGCTGTAGATGGAGTTTATGCTGAGCGTATATGCAGCTACCAGGATGTTTTTAACTACCTAAACCTGACCAAAAACAACGAGCTGTTTTCCATGACCCGGCCTGTGAAAAATTACAAAACCCCCACACTGGTAACACTGGAAGTTCTGCTTTATGCCATCTTAGATGTGGTAAGTGCTCAAATGCTTTTAGTGATGAAAGAAACAGATCATCATCATTTTGTTCCATATGGTCTCGGTTCCTTTTACAAAGTTTATTGCTAATTCCCTTTGTGAGAAACTGATAGTCTGAGTATCTCCAAATTATAGAATTGAAATTGCACAAACAAAAATTAATGCAATTTGTGGTTATGATTACAGGAAGCTTTGGTTTCCAAAGCTGAGAGACAGTCATACCATGTACATCAGGTCAGATGCTGGAGCTATTGCTCTCAGGTTCTGTGTGCTGCATTGTAGTTACAATATGATACACATGGTTAGTGAAGTCAGTAAAGGACAAAGTGTTTTCACAGAGAGGTTAAAGGATTCTTTTCACACCTGAGTGGCGTTTGTCACATATTTGTTTCTTTGCAGGTTGAGAAAGACCAAAGGTTCATTCCTTATGTTTGGACTGTCATGGTGAGTTCTGCCTCTAGACAATACATAGGACTGAAAAAATGTCTTTACATGTCTGAGTCTTTCTGTCCCTATTTTTGACTTTCCTTAATTTCTTCCTGTTTTTGCTCCATGTTTTGTACTGCAGAGATGGCACAATGAATATATTTCCTGGGACCCAGATCAGTTTTGTGGTATTAATAATATTTCTGTACCTACTGAGATTTTTTGGAAGCCAGATCTCACTATTGAAGAAATGTAAGTATAAATTTTATTGATATCACACAGACCCACAAGAAGAAAAAAGAAACAACAGACTGATACCAGGCATTTAGAACAGTGAGAAACCTGAGTTTCCCCGAGGAACACAGTGATGATTTGTACATAACTGGTGTCATTATTTGAATAGTAATATAAATGATAAGCCAGTAAAACATACAATATACACACAGAGGGAAACACACATCTGAACTGAACTACAAAGGCAAAGAAATGAAACTGAACACAAAACACAAACGACAAGAGACAAAATAAAACAGGAAATGACAACAGAGAGAAATGCAGTGACGCACAGGGAGGCAGGCACACTGAGGGAAACCACAGACACCCTAATAGAAACTAAATACTCAAACTGAAACACAAAGGAAAAATTCAAAACTGAGACACCTACAACGAATCAAAATCATGAGCAAACTATGAAATACGACAGCTGGCAATATTTTGTTTATGACCACAATCATTGTTAACGATCAAGACTAACAGAGTGGAAAATAAGCACTACCATTTTTGATCAATTAAACTCAGTGGATCAAAAATAATTAAACTTAATTAAATTTGAGTTGACAGTTATGTTGAAAATATGATATTATCCTGATATTTAAATGGTGGCATGTTTTTATTGTTAATTTGAAGATTTGACTCGCATGTGCGTTCGACTCCTTGGTCCATTAGACTCCTCCATGAATCGCCACCTTTGTGTAGTGGTGGAGTTTGTGTGTCCCAGTGATCCCAGGAGCTATGTTGTCCGGGGGCTTCCATGGCAAACTGGTCCTGGGTTAGGGTCCAGACAAAGAGCGGTCCAGAAGACCCCTATGCAGAGAAGAATGAGGGAACAGTTTACCCTGCCTGGGATAAGGTTACTGGGGGCCCCAGGTGGGAGCCAGGCCTGGGGAGGGTGCTCAAGGGAGAGCGTCTGGTGGCTGAGCATTAGCCTGTGGTACCCGAAGACATGGCATGGGCCCACCCTCCTGTAGGCCCACCACCCACAGGATGCATCATAGCGGTCAGGTTCAGTGTGTGTTGGGTGGTGGCCAAAGGCAGAGGCCCTGGCGGATCGATCCCTGGCTATCGAGACTGGCAATTGGGACATGGAATCTAACCTCTCTGGTGAGGAAGGAGCCTGAGCTAGTGTGTGAGGTTGAGAGGTACTGGCTAGATAAATTAGTCCGTTAAATTGCCTATGTCAGGTTTTGTACCAGTGCAACTGCTGAGAGGTTTGCAGAAGAACTAGCACTGAGCTGATATCTGTGCTTTCCTAGTTTCTCCTCTCAACACATCACCCCCATCCTTCAGGAACTACACTGCTTCCCTATAAACCATCGTATTGAGTACAAGATTTTCCTACTCACCTACAAATTTCTTATCTCTTCATAACCTTGCACCCTTATACTGCACCACTGCACCCACCACACTCCTTCACGTTCACTTCCATGCTTCTCACCACACCTCCTCTCTGTCTGTCTACAGTGGGGCCAGGAGCTTTCTGTTACACAGCCTCTCGTCTTTGGAACTCACTCCTACAATCATTGAAGGGCATCTATAATCATTCCCTCTTTAAATCCCATCTAAAAACTCACCTGTGTAACCAAGTATGGTTTCGAGGGTTTTCATTCACTCGGTTTAACAAATTAGTTTTATTACTCCTGTGCTGCTGGTTTATTGTTTAGTTCTGTTTTATTGATCTTATATTACAGTTTTAATTCTGTAAGGTGACCTTGAATGTCTTGAAAGGTGCCCACAAATAAAATGGATTATTATTATTCATTACTATTACTTATGTTTCTTTGTTTTCATACAGGACAGAGAAGGACAAAGCTCCTCCAAGTCCTTATCTCACCATCAATGACAAAGGTGATGTTGAAGTCCAGAACGACCAGGTGCTGGTGAGCACCTGCAGGATGCATATTTATACATTCCCATTCGACATTCAAAGCTGCAACTTGTCCTTCAAATCTGTCGTACACACCGGTGAGAGCACATTTAGCAAACAAGCTTGGTTAGTAAACTGCAGCTGCAGGATGCATGGACAGGCACAGATACATGCCAATTGGTGCCAGGTGCCATGGTGTAGAAATAAATATTTGAATTTCTGTCACTGAACCTGGACAAAGACTTCTTTAACCAGTAGGCCAGTAAATCCAGTGGTCTAACCCTAAACTCTCGGTATATTCACTCATTTAAATGCATATATAGTTATTCAAAATACCAGATAACAATAGGTAATAAATAACTGAGCTGCCATTTTAATTCAGTGGAGCTGAAGTATTAATGCGTGCCTGTGTGAACCATGGCATCTATCTTTAAAAACAGGAAAGAAGATAAGTCTATGTTCACTCTATTTAGAATTATTCATTTTTCACTCGTCATCATTTATTTGAGTTGAATTTTCCTTCATATCAAAATTTCCACACATTTTATCTAAAAATATTTGGCTGTATTTCAATTCAATCCATTTTTATATATCAAATCACAACAAACAGTTGCCTCAAGGTATACATATATGAACTACATGGCCCTCCAATCTCATTGTACATTCTGTATAATGACAAATAAGGGCATTCTATTCTATATTGTAAAGTAAAGAACCTACAATAATTACAGAGAAAATCCAACAGTCCAAACGATCCCCTATAAGCGAGCACTTGGCAACAGTGGGAAGGAAAAACTCCCTTTTAACAGGAGTAAAAAGGAGCTGAATGGAGAAAAGGCTTGACAAAACCTAAAACCTGTTAGAAGTCATGCTGTGACTTTAGGAGCTGGGCTTCAAACAGTGGTGTTTTTAAGGTACAGTTTTGCAAGTAATTTATTCCTTTAGTAGAGAATCTATATAGCGCTTCAAACTTACTAGTCAAAATTTGGTGTTTAATTAAACTCTGAAAATAACCTTCTCCAGAAAGCTTATGTGTTCAGCATAAGTTGGTTTGGTAGCCAGGTAAAAAAAAAAAAACACGTTTGGGGGTCGAATGAGCTTTGGCACAGTGGCATAATGCAAATACATCCTATTAAACCTGGATATTTTCTTTCATTTTTGGAGTGTGAACTGAAGTTGGGCATAGCAGAAAAACTTTGAGAACTTCTGATTCAGTATAATTTTCCAGGTATATTACCAGGAATTATGGAATAATTTTCATTAAACAACCTTTGGAATTTATCCGGATTGTTATCTGGACATAGGAAGTTATGAACAATTGTTTACCTTTGTGAGAGAGTAAAACTGGACATCTCGTGTCACAGCTTTTAAAAATACATACATACAACTTACAGTTGTTATGAAGAGGAAAATCAGCTGTAGAGACTCAATTTAATTTATTTCTGCTGTAAAGTTGGAAGAATTTCAAACACCAGCATCATTTTTGTCCTGTCAGCTGTCATTCATTTCTTCAGTGCTACCTCATCACCTGTAACAACCTCACAGTGCTTTAATTTCCACCTCAGCCCAGGACATTCGGCTCCAGCCAAGTGACAACTCTACAGAGGCCACCGAGTGGTCTCGTGATTTGATGCGGACACAATATGAGTGGCTGTTCATAAACATGACAGTAACTACCAACAATGCCAGCGATTTAGTTGGCCAGGACATCATCGTTTACACTGTACGTATTTATAAATACACATACAGACTCTGCATTATCAAACATTTTGAGAAGTATGCATTTTTTCTTTTCTACCTTTCTTTTTTTCTATCCTGATTTCTCCAGCTATCCATTCATTAATTTTTCATAGTTTTATTAGCACAGTTAGTCAAACTGGTACTGTATTTTTCAATTATATTTTACTGCTTTGTAAATAAATTTGCACAACATTATTACTATGCATTTTATTCAGTTGTACTTCAGATGGGCATTTCAGGTTGTTGACAATCTGAAGTTTAAATCCAAATGTTTACAGATCACCATGAAGAGGCGGTCACTCCTTTATGTTGTCAACTTCTTGCTGCCTGTCCTCTTCTTCTTGTGTCTGGACTTGGCCTCTTTCCTGATCTCAGACAGTGGGGGTGAGAAGCTGAGCTTCAAGGTCACCGTTCTGCTCGCCATTACAGTGTTACAACTTATCCTTATTGAAATTCTGCCTTCGTCGACAAACAGGATCCCACTTATAGGTAAAAATAATCTGTCTTAATCAACTGTAATTTGTCCACAATACTGATCATTGTGCTCCCCGTAGCGGTCTACCTGACTGGGATTTTTGCTCTGATGATGCTGAGCCTTCTGGAGACAATTCTTGTGATGTATCTGATTGAGAAAGACTCTGTTTCCCAACAAACTGAGACTGAAAGAGACCAAAGCCTGATAGAGGACTGTAACAAACAGGGCAAAGTCAGCCCTCAGAGCTGTCTCACAGGTGAGAGGAGGAGTTATTTGCATCACTTTTATGCAAGTTCAACATGAGGACAGTCTGTTGTTTATTCTTCATTGATTATTTATTGGCTTTAAAACTCTATAGACCAGCATCAAGCATTATGCCCACAGTTTTTTGGGTCTGTTTGTTTACT
>VOQJ01036849.1:2289-17590 GCA_015052665.1 Apistogramma diplotaenia | reverse complement strand
TTTTTCGGATCAAGTTCAATTTTTCTGCAAACAAACATAACTGACAAATCAGAGCGCTGCATTTGGCAACGTGATTCATATCTCAAAACGCACACCAATGTACAGTGATACGGGAACAGTAAAATTACCTTTTTCCTGACACACACAGCTACACGCAGCAGGTCAGTCAGCTCTCTGAAATTACTGTCTGCCTCCTCAGATGTGATCCAGCTCTATCAAAAAGGGCTCAAACTCCCCCTGACATCCTAAAATATGCGCAAAAGTAGCCGCGATGCAGCTCCGGGTTCAAACCATGAAACTCTCCCTGCTGCTGCTTTCTCAGGAGCTGATGAACCAGCATCTCTGCTTCTTCCTGCTCTTGGTTAGAAACATCGGGACCTCATTACATCATCGCTTGATGACTCCTGCAATTTTGATGTCACAGCGCGTTTATGAGGACGATTTATTCGCAAAAACACAACCCGTTCGGTGTGAATAAAGCTACATGAAGGTTCACATCCGAATGTTTCGGAGTTTCGTGTCTCTGCTCTACTTACGAGCTCGGCTCTGGAACCAATTAAATTAGTATCTCGAGGTACCGCTGTATATGCGTTACTCGTGGAAGCCCTGCAAAGAGCCGCAGCATAATAATGAAAGAGCCGCATGCGGCTCTCGAGCCGCGGGTTGCCGACGTCCGGTCTAACCAATTAATTGGCTGGTTGCAGCTTTATAATGCTTTGTGTGTGTCTTTAGGCATCTGATGGCAGCAGCTCCAGGGATGACCTGCCTGCCCAGCTCCTCAGAAGAAGTGATCAGATCCGGAAGCTGGAGGCCAAACTGTCAGGTAAGATCAAGGTTATGCAGCTGGAGTGATGCATTCTGCAGCTTTCATGAGAGATTAGAACCCAGAATCAGAGTTGCACATAAACCCATGAACAGCCTGTACCACAAATGCAGAAGGCTTTAAGCAATATAACCTGCTCTAAATGATCTGTTTTATCTCACACATGTTAAAAATGATTGAGTTTAAGGTCTAATTGTATTGTTGATAATTATTATACACTTTTTTTTTTACCATATAATGATCTACATTATCTGTAAAAGTTTTTAAAAACATCATGAATAAAGACATTTGAGCATTAGATGCGTGACACACAGGCTTTTCAGTTTGACCAGGACAAACCACAGAAGCAAACAAAGCATCATCTAGTCAAACATGCTTTTAACTAGATTCTTTGGGGTCTTGGTAGCAGTGTTCATGTATATGAGCCTCACAGCAGTAAAGTATATTACAGTGACTCAGTCGAAAGTCTGTTTAATCTCACTTCACTAGCAGCAGATGGGTGGGGCTGCTGTGTGCCTGAGAGCACATTAAGGCTAGTGCCTCTCTGTGGCTCCATACTAAGACCAAACAAACTGTCTGAAATTGAGTGTTTGAAGCTGTGTGCATCCTGAGCTTTTGGTTCACAGGGATTATGTGTTGACCTTAATATTTGACTTATGAGAGAAGATAAGGAAGAGCCTAATAGCCTCCTTTAAAGCAGGACAGGTGATTTCTCTGCCCTACATGCTGCAGCACAAAGGCTGTTAGCCATGAAGTCTCTTGTTGAAGGTGACTGTGTTAATGTCTCAGCATGAATATTATTGTTACCATTTAACTGTTTGAGTTTTCTTTCTGTTTTAAATAAATATTTTTAGCTTCAGGGTGATTTGTTTTTTTTCTTTCCCCTCTTCTCAGTGTTATGGCATCTTTTTCTTTTGGGTAGCTTTAATGACTTTAAGCCCCCAAAAAAGGTTAAAGGTGGCACATTCTGACGCAGCCTTTAAACCAGTATGGTTTTCTCAGATAAGAAAATCATTAGTATTTTTACCTTCCATTATTTCTCAACCATGTTTTCCCTTTTGTTTTCCCCTCTCCTTCTGTTCACCTCTTCTCCTGCTTCTCTCTTGACTGTCATCTGCCTCTTCCTCCTCCTTTGTGTTTGTGTGGGTGTGTTTGTGTGTGCGTGGGTGTGTGTGTACTGTTGATACCCCAACCCATCACCCTACTTCCCAACACTAGACTACGCTGAGCAGCTACGAATTATGCAGAAGACCAAGGAGAAGCTTGAAATTGCATTAGAAAGGCATCAGGATTGTACGTACCTCTACTCTCCTCCCAATTAGCTTCCTTTCTGTCTCCTGTCTGTCAGCTGTACTAATCATTACCTGGCACATCATCACTTCCTCTCATGGAGATCACTTTGGATTCCAGATGCTAATATTATGGGCTTTCGAGGCTCACTTTGGAAGTGCTTTTTTTCTTCTAATTTCAAATTCTTTTCTCACTGATGTATAATGTTCAGAACGTTGATTTTAAAGCCATGTGTGCGTTGTCTGTCACTTTGCCCTCAGTTTGTTCCACACTTTTGCTTTAGTGGTTTCTTATATTTGCCATAAAATACAGCAACACCTCCCAAGGCTGATTTTTTTTTTCTTCCAAGCAGACTAATACAACTGAAGCTCACAAGCAAGGTGTTTGAACATTAAAATAAATGTAAACACACCCATCATTTAGAATACGTCACATACGTGTTACAGTTTGGTGTGTTGAGCTTGCTTCAAAGGAAAAAAAACCTGGTATATCCACCAATTAAAATATGTTTTTGTTGGGAATTACTGATGACTCTATGAACTAAACTCTGGACTCCACCCCAGTGTCCAGTGAATCCAGCTGCTTTGTGTTCTGGGGCGCAAGATAAGACGAATGTGTTTTTGTCTCAGTAGTAAGTGAATAATTGAGCAACACATTTCACAATAGAAGCTTTCCATTTTGCATAGAGAGGAAGCTTCAGGAAGTTGGTCTGGTTGTGGCTTTTGGCAGATGTTGGAGTAAATAGAACTGTTGCACCTGGTTGATACAACCATGGCCAAATGTATTGGAATATGTCAATTTTGATATGTCCACATTCAAAGCCACAAGCAATAAACACAAACAGTGGGAAGAACTTAATACAGACAAGCTAGCTTATAAACTTCTTTGAAGGTTAAAATTCATGTTTTGGCCATCCGTTTCAACAAACTGCAGCCATGCCATCAATTTCTTTAACATGGTTAATCTGAAAACACTTCATCTTTCCCACATTGAGATTCTGTCTGCACCAGGAAAATCTTTTATTTGCCAAGTAATATGGGACAAACACATCTGATGGCTCATGTGAATCATCATCCTGGACTCCAGCCGTTGATGTTCTGCTCCGCAGACTTAATGAGCTTGGTGTAGTAGCACATGAACCACTTTTCCACCTGCTGCAGGTTCTAGGTAGAGTGACCCTCATGTTCACAGCAGATATCCAGAGCAGAACAAAAGCTCCAAGATGGTAGAATTGAAATGTGTCCCAAACAATAGGCAGTTTAATGATACTGAGGACCACCACAACAACAACATGGCCACCAATGAGTTGGTAAGGAAAACATGAGATTAGAAGCATTGGAGCTGTCTTGTAGCATCTAAACATTCAAATTGAGTGATTGTCCAAAGACAGATGATGCAAATCAAAACAAAACCTGTGAGTGTGTTTGGTCAGTTCTTTCTTTGTTTTAACAATGCTCCTTGGCACTAAGTTTTATGTTGTTAGAATGTCTCTGGAGCTCGAAAAGGGCAACTGGACTGCTTTTTGTTTCTTGAAGATGTTCCACTTCTCATCTGAAAGGCTTCCTCAGTTCAAACCAAAAGGTGTAGAGACCCAGGTATTTAAAACAGAGTGGGTGTAGTCCCCTGGAGGTGGTTGTGACCAACAATTGTTCATATGCCTAATCACATGTGCGGGTCATTGCAGTCTGTGGTTTCTGGAGAAACCAGGAAGACCGATGGTTTGAAAGAGGAGTTAAAGAGGTCATCTGTGCCCACTGTGAACAGCAATTACTGAACAGAGGAGGTGGATTACATCACCAGCTTTCACCTGTTTACAATGCTGCCCTGAGCTCCCTCCCCAGGTGCCTCAACCCCCATTCATACCTTTTTTTTTTAGGTGACCTTAATAAGTCATTTGATAGAATGGGGCAAAGTCCCAATTTTCCATGTGCACAACCCACTTACTCAAGTCTGCTGCTCAACCTACAAATGTTTTCCTTGTGAATGCGAGAGCATTTGAGGCGACTCAAACAGGCTTTCCAACAATATAAGTTTTATTGCCAAGAAGTGTTGTTACAAAAAGGAGTAATTGACCAAACAAGTCTAAAGTTTTGAAAACACCTGGATGCTTGTTCTTCCTCAGAAATGAATTGATTAGACATGGGAGAGTAATGATACAACATAAGGACACGCACATCCAAAAATTAACTATAAGGAGTGTAGAAGCAGAAAAAAATTAAAGACGAAAAACTGTCCGCACACCCAAAAGCTCCAGAGAACGAGAAATGTAATCAAATGCTAGTGAACCTTGACATGGTAATGCTTCGAGACAAGTTGGCTCTTCATCAGACCTGGTCTGACGAAGAGTTTCTGGGTGTGCAGAGAGTTTTTCTTAGAGTAATGTCAAACATTTGTCCTTGGCAGTTGTGCAACAAATAAGGAATTGGATAAGACCTTACTGGACCATCCAATCAGCAACAGCCCTAATGCCTCAGAGTGAATTATGGATAACACATTTAACTCCTAAGAGGATAACCGATTTTCATTTAGACACTTCAATGCCAAATGGTTCAAAATATCAACTTTTCTCTCTGAGTTTTCCAACAACCTCTTGATTTTAAACCCCACAGCTGTCTCTGTCACCTGCTTACTTCATAGTTTTATCTCTTAGTAACATAGATAGAATTGCTGCTCTAAGAATAGTTTTTCTTGTAATTGTGAGTTATATTGAACTCTGCAGTTTCTCGGGGCTTTAAGCTTTTAGTGTAGACTGCTTCATGTCTTCAGGATGGATTTGTTTTCTTCTGCACAGCTATTGTGATACTAGCTTGACTACCTTTCTGTTTCTCAGTTGCCATGCATCGCTTTTTTCTGCCTCGTTTTGCTTCTGGGATGAACACACTTATTAAACTGACTCCAACTTTTCACAGCTACTAACGGTGCCCTTATCTGTGCTGTTTAACATTTACGTTCTTTTTGGTTGCGTACAAACTTTTGTGTGCTTTCCATCTTTCCCTTCCTTTTTTCTGTCTCACTTTCACTACTCAGCATCCATAAAGAAACTTCAGGAACAGAATGACTCTCATCAGGCCAGCAGAGCCAAAATGGCGGAGGGGATGGCTTTAGCGTTGGAAAAGAAAGATCAGGTAAGGATATATTCTGCCTCACTTATTGTAGAGTTCTGATTTATTCTATATTCTTTTAACATTTTATATTCCTCCCCTGCAGGAGTGGATGGAGAAAACGGCCAGTTTAGAGAAAGTAAGTCAAATCTCTTGTAAAATGTGTGGATCTTTTATCCAGTTGTAGCTCACTTTACACACACTGAAGACTTTACCTGAAGCCAGTGAAGCAGTGTGGCTGTGGTTGGGTCAGGCGATTGTGGATGTTCATTCATCATGCTCAGTGCCCCGTAATTTTCTTCCTGCACAGTCAGACAGGACCGAGGTAGTGGATGTGCTGGCTCACCAGTCAATGAGGGCCCTCCTTTTTGCAAATCCCCTAGTGGTCCTAATTCCTTTAACTCTGGCCGGAGTGGAGGAAAGGGGTCCTTCTATCATCTAGGCAGCCCCATTCTGGCCAGGAAAGCATTCACTGATGATTATTTTTATTATGTTTTTTTTTTTTCATAGCTGCTCTGCAACTATTCAGACCTGCTGTCTCATGCAGGGGGAATTTTCCATCCCACCTAGAGAGGCTAGCTTATGAGCATAAGTGGCATGTGTTCAAAAACTGGTGCTTAGAATCATAAGCCAGCCCATTTCAGTGCTCTGTGGCAGTGATTCTGTCATTTCTTCAGATAGAGAAGAGTGAGGCCTTCTCAACCTTCAAGGGGTATTTAAGGCCATGGGCACATGCTGTCCTATAGAGCAGCCTTCACTTTATCCATCCTCTTTCAGTCCACACTGCAGGTTCTTCTTAGGTGGAGGTGAAATGCTGTTGGGGACAGTTGTCTTCTTAACAGGCATGTCATGGCAATTGGAGAGTGAGTATAGCTGTGTCCAAATTCAAGGGCCGCATCCTTCGAAGGCCGCGTTTATAAGCCGATTAGGTCACAGCGAGGCGACAAAGGCTGTCGACGAATGCGTCCTTCTTTTCTCTGAATTTGAAGGATGGGTCCGGTGGATCCTTCGTGGCCTACTATATCCCATGATTCATTGCGCATCAAAACTCAAACACACAATGGAGGAGGAAAGTGGCTAAAAAGTTTGAAATATGACTATTTCTGAGACACAAAATAAACTTTTATGATGCTTTCAGGCAGGAATATAGATGTGTAAACCTCAAGTACTCGTTTGATCAAGATATAGCTTAATAGTAAAAAGTTCTGCTATGTTGTAGGAGAAGTCTGTTGCCACTGCTCTACCAGCAGCTCGTCTCGCTAGCAGTCAGCTGGCCGTGCAGTTTTATTCAGTTTTACTCAACATTAATGTTTTACTGAAGAGCTGTTGTTATATTTGTAAATGAATCATTCACTCAGCTGCATTCATTGATGTTGAAATATGTTATATTTATTTTAACAGCTTCTTTTGAATTAAAGATTTAAAATTAAACCACAAAAAAGGAGCAAAGGTTTGGCTCCGTTATAGCAGCTTTTTTAACACAGCTGTGCTTCGCATTGTCACGGTTGCTAGGCAACCTGAGTTATGCTGAGATGACTGCAGGCGACGCTGATATGAAGGCTAGACTGTCCAGTTTCACAGCCGCTCACTTCTGGCCTTTGCGGTCTTCGTGGGCTGCGAAAGACCCGATCTGTGTAGGCCGGGTCCTTCGAAGGATGAATTTGGACACAGCTTGTATCTTCCATAATGACATGTGAAACAAATGCTATGAAAGAAAACCCAAGGTTATGAATGTAACCCCAGTATTCTGATTAGCAATTGTGAGTGTCTCACCAGACCACCCTCCTTGCTGTCAAAGCAAGGAAGAGGTGCATTCGTTCTGAATACCCCTGACTCTGTATCAGCCTGTTATATAGGTGGGCCCTAGCCTGTCCCGCCTTGAGTGTTGCTGAGCCAGCTTATAGAGGCTGGTGTGATGGATTTGAGCTTCTGATGAGGTCATGCAGGAGGCGTTCCCCATAGTGAGATACTCATGCTAATCAGAGAGCTCAGGTCATATCCATAACCTCGAGATTCTTCACACCTGAATGAATCCAATAAATGGCGCATGTGAACATCGGCATATTTACAACAACGGTGTGTTTGTTTAGGAGAACGCTGCCCTGTCAGCTCGGCTAGAGGAGATGAAGGAACAGAGCTTAGCACTCTTTCAAAAAAGGGACGACCTGGATGAACTGGAGGGCTTTCAGCAGCAGGAGCTTGCTAAAGTTAAACACATGGTGCGTACGTGTGGAGTGACAGCTTCTTCCTAACTTTTTGCGATTAGGGGAAAAAATTGTAGTCATTCATTTTCCTTTGCTATGGAAGTGGTGCATTCTTTGTTCCTCAGTGCAGGACTGAAAAGTCTCTACATGAGCTTGAAAGCACATTTTGGTGTAGTATGATGATTGGATTTTGTTTATCAGTTGCTGAGGAAGGAGGAACTGCTGAGCCAGCGGGAGCGGGAGCTTCAGCAGAAGGAGGCTGAAATTCAGTCAGCAAAACGAGGGCTGTCTGAGACCCGCGGGAAACTCCAGACTCTGGAACAGGAGCACGAGGAGAGCTGCAGACTCAACTCAGAGCTGGAGATAGAGCGGTAAGGGAAAATGCATTTACAAATGAACATTTTGAATTTTAACATTTAGTCACTTGCTCTAGAACTGAGCTTGTATTTGTTGTCGGACTGACTTTTGTGAAAGAACACTATAATTGAAAGAGCGTTTTATTGGATCCGTGCAGAGAAGAGCTGCTGCTGCTCAGAGAGGAGGCTGACAAGAAGATCAACGAGCTGGAGGGTCGGTGCCGGGAGCTGAAGTCGGTCATCCAGCAGGTCTCTGAAGACTTCCAGAAGGTCAGCACTGAGCACAGACTGGATATCCTGCGCTCTACAACACTGCTCATTCACTGATTGTTTGTTAACTTTCTTGTCTTTCAGTCACAGAGTATGGTTTCAACTTTAGAGATGTCTTTCCATGAATTGCAGACTGAACATGATGCTCTGAAGTTGCAACTGCAAAAGGTCAGAAGAGTAATGGAAATATGCCCTTCAGCTAAAGTTGACGATCTGCGTAAAATTGGACTTAAATAAAATTGTCAACATTTTCAGGCCCTCTGCTATTTGTTTTTTCCTTCCCTGATATGATTCAATTCATTTTTCATCATCAATCATTCCACAGTGAAAAGGCAAATCCTCAGCACGGTAGCCTCCGTCATCCTCGAAGTCCTGGAACCAGCAATAGCCTTCCTGTACGTGTTAGCCCAGCCAAATGAATTAGTGACTTTCTTTGTGAAGATGGGAGAACAGCAGTACAACTGTTAGCATATCAGTCTACCTGTCAGACTTTTACAGTGGAGAAACCAGAAAGAAGCCAGTCTTCGCTACAAGAGACAGAGCGGTTTGCCCAAAGGCACCGAAGTTTCTCTGTGAGATGCAAAATCTTCCGGCCTGATGAAAGAGAGGTTTAATGTGTGTCATAAACCTGAGCACGAGCTCGTTGATACCCATGTGTAAAGTCAGACGTAGTAGTGGCAGCATGATGCAGTGGGGTTGTTCATCTATGGCACAGGGATCACTCTGTGAAAACTGGAGATGCCAAGAAGACTTCCAGCTGTTCATTGCTGCAAAAATGTACTTTTGCTTGTGTACATGTGTTGTTGTTATCATGAGTCTGAAAGAACAACAGTGTGGAAGGAAGAGTCAGTGCGTTCGTTTTTGTTGGGCTTGTTAGAAAATCTAAATGAATCCCATTACTGAGTGTTCCAGTTGTTTCAAATGGCTTTCAGTCTTCTGGGGAAAAAACATAAATAAGCATGGTTTTCAAATAAAGTCAAAGTTTTTGTTTTCAAGGATTTGGAAACCTGTGCTCTTTCCTTATTGTTGGGCTTATTCTCTGTCTGTCATCAGGCTGCCGTGACGGAGCAGGACAAGGAGCGCTTGTTGGTGGACCTTCAGAAGAAAGTTGCATCCTTGGAGAGACGGCTGCAGGGGAACCTGAGCCAGGATGAGCACCTACAGGAGCTTCTGCAGGAGGTGAGGAACACACACATCCCCGGGTTTAGTTTAGGACACTAGTGGTTTAGAGTATTTGTCCATTTTTTCCAATTAGTTTCTAAATGAACTCATGGTTCTCAACTGACATGCTCACTTTTGTGAGAGTCCAGTGTCGTGTTTTACTGGCTCACAGATAATGACCATGGTATGTCTGTATAGCCAGACGTCATAATAATCTTTATGAAAAGAAGTAGAATCACAAACACCTGTTTATTAATTTTATTTGTCTTTTCAGAAGTCCAGTTTGGAGCAAAGTCTGGAAGAGACGAGAGCAGAGCTGCTGGCTGTCAGGACGAACCACGCTGATACTGTCAGCTCTCTGGAGGCACAGGTAAAACAGCATGTGTGTGTACTGTAGAGAACATTATACAGGGCAAAGTCTGCAATCAGAACAGTACCTGATGAGGTAGTCAGTGGTGTATTCGTTTACAGCGTGTGAGCCACATGTGCCACTGTTATTAATTATTTTTGTGACTTCAGGTATCCAGGATGAGCTGTAGTATCACAGAGCTGCAGACTCTTCTGCGACACAAAGATGACTCCTCCAGGGCCTACAGAGAGAGAACAGACACACAAGTAAGCTGCGAGACACGAGACAGCAAGAAATTCCACACGACGAAACCCATTCGTAGTCGCTTGATTGATGGGCTGATTCTGAGCTGAGGTTCGTTCACACCATAATGATTGCGTTTTCTGTTTCAGATCGCGAATCTGGAGCAGCAGGTGCTCGAGAGTAGTGAGAGGCTGAGCAGTGCAGAGCAGCAGGTCACAGAGAAACAGCAGCACACGGATAAACTGGTGAGCACCGCTTGCAGTCAGAGCACATAATGAGCTTCATCCCAACAGAAACGAGCCTGATATTTCCGTGTGTGGCCGGCAGAGAAGAATAGCTTCATGAAAGATTTCTCAGGCAGAATTACCTGCCAGTATATCTGTTGGCTTGGTCATTGTTGTTTAGTTTGAGTAAGAAAAAAAACGTATCAAGTACAAGATGGATGTTTATCATGAAAACTTCACTCAAATGGCCCGTCAGAATATCTGAAACAGAGGTATGTAAGCAGAGAAAATTCAGTGTTTTCCTCATCAGTCTCCTGCAGTTGCATGAATAGTAATTTGTGTAATCAGTTTTAATTCCTGCACCTATTTACAACACTGCTGTTATTTAAAGTCTGACATTTGTGTGCTCAAATGCAGAGTAAAGGTAAATCATTTTTGAATGTATGTCTAAACATGCATTTTCCTCTTTTTTTTCAGCAAGGAGAGTGGAGCGCTGAGAAGGCCTTTCTGGATCAGCAGGCATCTCTGTTAGAGCAGCAGAGTCGGGAGAAGGCAAGCCGGCTGGAAGATTGCATCAGCTCTTTACAGAAAGACAAGCAGACACTACAGAACAGGCTGGTATGTTTCTCTTTAGTCAACACGACTGGTTTTTGTGTAATCTGTAACATCATGCAGGATTGTGTTGTAAATAGTCTCCAAAGCTTTTAAAGTAGGCATCCCAGTACAGCCATGACAAAAATGGATTTCTGTGCTTCATTTCTACTGAATCATAATTAGCAGGATTGCTGCACAGAATCTTTAGAATAGAATTTGACTTTGATTGTGTGACAGTAGAGTTTTTACTGTGGTCTGATAAACAGGATGAGGCACTATTGGTGTCTGGCATTTTGGCCTTAAACTTGTGGAGTGAATATGAATGTCTTCCCAAAGATAGCCTTTGGCCCAAGAGATTAATAAGTAATTGTTTTTGTGTGCACGTGTGCATGTGCTCACGTGCATGCATGATAGGTTGATGTGGACAAGCAGATGGATGAAGCAGACTCCCTTCTGAAGCAGCGAACAGAAGAACTGGAGCATTGCAGGGTAAAGACCACAACACACGGTTGTTTATTTGTTCAGGATATATTCATATATTTATTTTAAACAGCACTAAGGAAAAGAAAACAAAAGCTGAACACCTGAAAAAGTCCACTCCAGAAAAAAGGGCAACTGTAACAAACAATCGAAAGAACATGAAAGCAATTTCCAACCTTTGTTAGCTCCACAGTCTTCCTGATGGAAAGACTTATCCACTGAGTAATATGATCAGTTTTATTTATTTATTTTTACAGTGCTATTACGTTTTAGAAAAGACTGCAGTTCATTAATCTTTATTATTTTTTGTTATACAGTAATTATCATCCTCTGGACATTTATTTTGTGACATCAAGTTTTAATCATAAATGAATGTCTTTGTAGGTCATAGTTGTCGGGAGCTTGAAAAAAGGGCGACTGGACTTCCATTTATTTCTTGAAGATGTTTTACTTCTCATCTGAAAGGCTTCTTCAGTTCTCAAACCAAAAGTTGGAGCGACCCAAGTATTTAAACCCCCAGTGGGCGGAGTCCCCCAGAGGTGGTTGTGACCCACTATTGTTCATGTGTGTAATCCCACGAGCCAAGGTGTGCTACGTTGCTTATCTCATAAGTAACATAGTGTATGCTGTGCAGTGCAGTGCAGAGTGCTCGGGCCTCCACATCGGAGAAACCAAACAGCCTCTTCACAAACGCACGGCCCAACATAGAAGAGCCACCTGGACAGGACTCAGCTGTACATGTGCATCTGAAGGAGAACGGGCACTCTTTGGATGACAGTGTTGGCATTTTAGACCAGGAAGACAGATGTTTGAAAGAGGAGTTAAAGAGGCATCTATGTCCACTGTGAACAACTGTCACTGAGGTGGATTACATCACCAACTTTCACTGCTGTCCTCAGCTCCCTCCCCAGGTACCTCAACCCCCATTCACACCTATAGGTCTCTTGATAGAATGGGGCAAAGTCCCACATTGGTTTCACTCAAAACCACTGATTGTAATGACCCACGCCTCCTCTCACGCCTTGGCACACGTGATTACACCCACTGGGGTTTAATTACCTGGGTTTCTCCACCTTTTGGTTTGAGCTGAAGAAGCCTTTCAGATGAGAGGGTAAAAATCTTCCAGAAATAAAAAGCAGTCCAGTCGCCCTTTTTCAAGCTCCAGAGATGAATAAATTAATAATGCAGCTTTTTCACTTTGTCAGAGTATTAAGAAAACCTAAAAAATGTATTTACAGACTATTGAAGAAAGCAGGGTGTGTTTGTAGCCCACATTCTTGGCCTGTGTGTTTTCCCAGGCGGAGCTGAACAGCCGGCAGACGGTGAGCACGGAAATTGCCAAAGCTCTGGAAGAAACCAGACGACAGAAGGAGGGGCTGCAAACACAGGTCTGTGGATGAGCGCACAGCCTGCAGTGTTCAGAAACAAAGTCAATAGCTAACATATGGACTCCTACAACTAATGTAGGAACTCCATCTGGACCGGTGCATCACTTTACCTTTGTGTGTAGTTTGTAATGAAGTGTTTGCCTGTGCTTGATGTCAGGTTGAAGAGCTGACCACAGCGCTACAGAGCTCACAGCAGGAACTGTCCACTGTCACTGAGAAGCTGGCACTCAGGGAGGAGGACATCAAAACACTCCAGAATGGTACAGCATGCACTGTGAATGTGTTACTGCCTCTGCTTTATAATAGAGCAGGTTAAAGCTCCAACATCACTTGGACTGTGCAGAACAGCCTTTTATTTGGCTTGTGGACGTTCTCTGCTGTTGTCAGGACCACAAACATTAACTAAACATATTAGCTAAATTAAGTTGTTGGCTCTTTAACCTCCAAATACTGTGGAAATGAGTAACGTGAATAAAACAGAAATTTCCTGCCAGCAGGCCGTCGACGTTTAGGAGTACGGTGTGTTTTATGGCACTGTACAAAATTGTAAAAATTTTGGGAATTTTAGATTTTTTTATTTTTTATTTTTTTATTTTCGGCTTTTAAATACTATACAGCATGACAACATTTAACACACACAACCTTAGGCAAGGCTTTGAAAACCAGGTAACACCAATAAACGCCAGCAGACCAAGTGAGCTTTTTGAGGTCCCAGCCCGACCAAAATCACCAGACCCCTATCATGTGGGGTCTCATTCAACTTGGAAAACTCTGAGGAACGCAAAAAAACCAGCCATAACGTCCACCAGTCCACTAGAATCAAAACTCAACTCAGAACCACTGAAAACCACTAGCACTGATGCCACTTCCGGGTCTTTAAAGACGTTCGGACCGAGAACCGGGCCAAGATAAACAACACACTCTAGCTGGTTCGTTAGCTCAAACTCTCCTCTTTTCAACGATATACAGCATGTGCATATCAGGTACACACAGCGCTCTCAGCACTCCAAAGAACACTGCTTAGCAAAAAGAGCTAGTGGCTACTTACCTCTGGTCAGACGTCCTTCACGGCGACCAGAACCACAGAAACCACGCATATGGGACATCGTTCGCTTCGTAACATCCAGAGGAACAGATTGAACCCAGCGATGAGGCGAAATAAACCAGTATAATCCATTAATCATTCCAGAAACGGCGAAAAACTTCATGCGTCACGAGTCACCGGCTGCTCTCCACTGTTAGAGCGGTTGACCACGACAAAGCGGCGCTTTGTCCGATCGCTTTGCCCATTGGTGGACGTGTTCTTCACACTCTTACGGTCAGACTGACGTATCGATTGACCAATAGCGACTTAGTATATGGCTGTAAGGGCGGACCAAAGGCAAACAGCACAGGAGCTCACCCAAATGTGCTATCTTGAAATCCGTGAGTCACATGCTGATTGGATTTAAATATTCTAAGAAATGATTGACTGGCTGGCTAGCCAATAAGATAACGGACATGTGAATGTATAATATGTCCACTCCTTCCTCAAGATCCTTTCTCAGAAATGTGTCTGTGTTGCAGAGGTGCAGCGTCGACAGGCGTCCCTGGTTGAGGTGCAGGAGGAGGCTGAGCGCCTGAGAGTCCAGCTGGAGCAGATGGAGCTAGACAAAGACTCCCAGCTCACCAGCCTGAAGGAGGAGCTGCTGGGCCAGACTCAGCAGCTAGATAGCTGCCAAGCTCGGGTCAGCACCTACACACACACTGGAAGTAGTGCACAGTGAACATGTTTAAAGCTGTATTTTATAACGTGGGTGGTGGATTGTCAGTGGTGTGGGGAGATTTTGTTCATACATCCGTTCTCAGAATTTCTTCTTAAACTGGAAGTTCTTTAACGTGCACTGAATTAATAGTCCATGTGTGGCCTGCTCAGATCTCATACCTGGAGGTGGAGGTGGAAACTCTGACTGAACAGCTCCACAGTCACAGTGTCGTGTGCGAGGAGGATCAGAATGGCAGCGTGACCGTGGACGACCTGGATCACATCCAGAAAGTCAACAGAGAGCTGGAGCAGCAGCTCTCCGACAAGAACAGGGTCAGCCACTATTTTTGGATTTCATTTTTGATTGTTCCTGTAGCTTTTAATCAAATAGTAATAAGAGCTCCAGCAAATGTTCTGGAGATAAAAGCAGGTGCACTCACCTCCACACATAAAACTCACTGATGCTGTTTGCAGACCATAAAGCAGCTGCAGCAGAGACTGGCAGAGCTGAAGAGGACTCTGCAGAAAGAACTGGTAAGACAGTGAACCTCGGTGTTAGTGGAGCAGCTTGTACCTACAGAAGATGGATCTGTCTTGTTTCTTGTAACTAGACTAAAGAATATATTCTGGAGGAGCATCTTTCCTTTTCCTTCTTCTGTTTAGGTTTGTTGTCACGCTTAATTTGCTATAAATATAAATTCAGTTATAACTACAAATGGTTTAAATGACATTTGTTGCTTCCATATCTGAAAAGTGAAGTCAGTGAGGAAGTGTTTTATACCTTTTTTTTTCTTTTTAAAGGCCAGCAGGGAGCAAACCCCTCTGCTTGCCAAAAAATCTCATTTATTATTTTGTAGTAAACACAAGCTTTTGATTTGATCAGATTTTAGGTGCATTTCTTCTTTGCTGCTTGCAGCTGTATTTAGTCACTGTAGCATATATCTGTTGTGGCCTGTTCTGGGTTCTACTGAATTATGCAGAGGCTAATATTCTGCAAACTTACTGAGTGTAAATACAGATGAATGTGATGCTGTATGTGACCTTCTCCATTCGTGCACTGTAGAAATTAAAACC
>VOQJ01036828.1:6256-24711 GCA_015052665.1 Apistogramma diplotaenia | reverse complement strand
AGAGGGTGAGGATTTTTTTTTTTTTTGGTCTTATCCCTCTGCCTACTGCTTGGTTAACCGAGTGACCTGTTGTCAAAGGAGTCTTTGTGAGTGTGCATTGGCGGAAGGCCAATCAGATCCTCTGGCTTGTCTGTCTCAGAGAGGAAAATGGCGCCCCTGGTATGCCATCAGCAACAGAAATGTGCAGACAGTCTGACTGCTCAGGCAGGCTTGGCTTGCTGTGGCCCTTCCAAAACTATGCCGCAGGAATTACCTGTTTGGCCAACAGCCAGGGGGACTCGGTCTGCGAAGGCTTGTGGTTGTTTATCTATTTATTCACTTACACTTGGTGCACACGGGCACTTTTAAAACATTTCAAACTGCTTAACATCCACTTTCACAGATTCTCCTTTGAACTACACAGGTACACGGGATAAAAGCCTGTTCAACTCACAGTAGCAACAATCAGTTTTATGCCAAATGCATTTCAATCCCAAGAAAACCTGGTTAGAACATTTACTGAATGACTAGGAGGGGAAATCATATCCCTGATCTTGACTGCAGCATAAGAAAAACACTTCATTTAACCTTCCATAAGCCTGACTCACTTGATAATACTTCCTGTTAACTTGTATTTTGAAAACACTGAGATAACACTAACAATACAATAACAATACTTGGTCATGTTACATAAACCACAGTAGTTCTGATTATCCTATAAATTTATGTACATCAAGAATACAAGTTCTGACAAAGCCCTGATTTACACTAAACAGAATGCAGGATTGTTCACTGTACAATCCACGTTCGCGCTCCACTATGTAAAACCTGCCAAAGACAAACACAACTGCTCAACAAAGTGCCACTTGTGACACATCATCCGAGGAAGCAAATGTTCAGGCTCCTGCTTCAGAAACAAACTTCTGACAGCAGCAGATGATGAAACAGAGCAGATCCCAAATTATTCTCGCGCTCCTCAGAATCTGCTAAACCTGCTGCAGCCTGGAGCAAGCCCCTCACCCTCCTACTGACAGAAAGATAGAAAGAAAGTGAGGAGAGGGCCAATGAAACAACAGAAAAGAAGGTGGAAAAAATAGTGTTGATGTAAGAATGGCGCACTTTTATTTCATCATTTAGCAGTGTTCTCTCGCCTGAGAAAACACGAGATCTTTCTGATGTTATTTTAAGTGTAAAGCAAAACATGTATAAACCACAAGTCCGAGCTTAAAAGTTCCTAAACAGACACTTAAAAGTACACACGCCAACATTTCCTCAAGAGCTGTGACATACATGTCAACTCAGCAGATCATGCACCTCCACGTTTAGACACGGGCCGAAATGCCATTCTTGGCAGCGCTCTTGTGTAACTGTGAGCTCGACAGGCAGACTGAGGAGGATAGTCGAGACTTGCCCATTTCGCACTGAGAGGTGAGCCAGAGAGCAGCAACAGAATCCAGCTATAAAACATGGAGGTAGTTGAATGGTGGTGGGGGAAGGATGTCTATAGCCTGCGGTATAGTAACTGCCACCTCTGCTAGGCTCCATCCATGCGAGCCTTTCTCACAGTTATCCATTATCATAACCCCTCTCAGTGGGCAAGTCTGACACATAAGCCCCCTTTTAGCATCGCAGCTCTCACCTCCACTGGCCTCGTGCTGACTTACCCCTAAAATATACCACGCGCGTGTCTCTGACATCATGTCTCGGACACTGCTTTGGAGCATCCTTAGCACATCTCCAAGTTACACTAGGAGCATTTGCAGATAAGTTGGCATCTTCTGTGCAAACTGCATGCAATCTGCTAACAACAAAAGCAATCACCAAAACGTTTTTTAGTGCAGCACCATCTTTACAACCAATTTCACCCAGCAACCTCCAGGAGCCATTTGTCAATCAGTAAGGGAAAACACATTTTTCACTCACAACTCGCTATTGTATCACAATATAACGGATAACTCTCGAGGTGAGAAACCTTTATACCTCACTTCCTTCCCTCCTTATGTGCACCATTAACCTCGATGTGACTTCTGCACAAAATAGACCTGTAGGCATTATTTTAATGTCTATAGGTGCCAGATGTGCATCAGGGATCCACATCTTTTAAAAAAAAGCAGTGCGGTGCATGTGCTGCAATTGCATGCATTGTTTCGTGTGGGTGAGATCAGCTGTGTATTCCCAGGATTGCCTTTGACCTTATAAAAAAGTGTGGATGCTGCGCTAAAGGAATCTATGAGAATTATCAACAATGCCAAAAAGATATTGCGCAATCCTAGACCATTGATTGGCTTCTCCTGGATGTGAGTGTTTTCAGTGGAAGAAACATTTCATCACTAATCCAGGTGATATTATTAGGCAATGGTGCTGGTCGTTATACAACTGTACTGCTTGCAAGGCAGGGGAAACCTGCAGTCAGCTGAGACTGAGGAACTCACTTAGATGAGTGATTAAAACATTTCTCCCACTGAAAAGCATTTCAGCTGTTTGGTGGCAGGCAATACTACGTGCTACTATAGTAAATATGTAAGTAAGTATACCTTTTAGGGTGTTTTTACTGTTCTTTGGTTTACTGTGACCATATTGTGAATTAGCATGGCATTTGTTCAGTACTCTGGTGGGATAATCTCTGGACTGAGCCGTTAATGAGGCTGTAATGTTATCAAACTCGGTACATGTGTAGCAGAAGTATAAAAGCTGGAAAAAGGTTTTTAAACCTTATTTCGGGCAAAGTCACCAAATGTTTAAAGTGTTTTTTGTTAGATCTTTAAAAAAATGTATTGTTGATTCCAAAACATACACTTTGTCTGTCTCGCTGACCTTTGACATCGAAGTTACAGTTCTCGTCCCATTCATTTAGATGGGGGCTTCACAGTAACTGCCTGGATTCATTCCAATATGGCTCGAAATTATGAGAGTGGCTTCGAGAAAAAGTTTGAAAAGGCTGGCAAATCAATTACAGATGTTTTTTGTAACGGCCTCTTGTTCCACCAAATATTATTATGATTTTTGTCAATATGAAAATTTATTTTAATTAGTTTCCTGTCTTGATACAAACATAATTATTTTTGTCTTGAACACTGTCATGGTCATTCCTCAAACTTATTTGTTCTGCTGGTCAAAAACCAATTAACTTAGAAGTACAAAACCAAGCAATAAAAACTAAAAAATGTTCACTTTTACAAAAAAAAAAAAAAATACTGTGGTGTTTTATACATTTAACCCTTTTGGCTCTGTGGCACCGCTGGCAGAAATACCCATCATCCTCATCTTCTCCTTCATTTAGGTTAGCTCAAGCAGCGCATGCAGGGAGAGGCAGCTTGGTGTAGGGAGAAGGAGCATGAGTGGGAAGGAGTGAAGGATGAAGAGGTGGATTTGACGAGAGAGAGAGGAGTAAGGGGGAAAAGTTCTTAGCTGTACCCAGCTGTGATAGCGCGACGAAATCAGTTAAGTATCAGATCTTGTGTTGTGAAGAAAACAGCGTTATTTGATAGATCCACAGGGCCCTCGTTTATCAAGCGTTCCGGCGTCTGTGCCATTCGGAATCTGAAGCGGATTTCACGAGTTATTCTATTCTCGTACCCTGGCCGCTGTGGTGTGTAAAATGAGAGGGAATGCTGTGTTTTGGGAAATCTAATTTGAGGGCCGTGTTTGTTTTCCCTGCCTTATTTTGCAACTGGGAGGCTGTCTCCAAAGCAGCAGAACTCTGTCTTTTACCCTAGTTTCACAACAATGTCCAGCACCAGCATCCAACAAAAACCCACATACACAATTGAGGAAAGGGCATTAAGCTGACACGGGCCTCTTTACCTCTTCTCATCAGTGGTCTCGCTCGGCAGTCTCTCACAGAATTAAGCAGACCATTAATTAGGAGGTTATTTGCCATGCCACAGGAACATATGCACATGTGCGTACATATAGATGTATTTAGAAAAAACATAAATATTAGCGGCCATCTTTTGGCAGCTAATTGCAAAGAGCTCCCTGTGGGAGGAGAGAGGGGTCCTCTGTCGATAATTAATCCTCGTTTAAAAAAGTAAATGACATTCATTAGCGGGGAATCGAGCCAAGTGCCATTATTTACATGGCAATAATCTGGAGCATGCTGGTGCCACTCTTTTAATGTTACAGAAATAACTCTGGGACAGGGGGATGAGTACAGTTGCTTTCCCTCTTTTTTTGTGTGTGTCTTCGCACCCAGGAACAATTAGGCCCAGACGAACAGATGGGGACGCCTATGAGTGAGAAAGCTCTTCTGAACGACTCTTCATCTCCTTCTTATCCTGCTCTCTCATCCGCACACACAGTTACACACACACACAGCCAAAATAAGGACAAACACACAAATCCCCAACAGAAACACACACACACACACACACTTGGGCGCACAGGAAAGCATATTGAGCTAACTTTTAATATTAGCGGCCATAACAGAGGCCTCCTACAAGAGGCAAAACAACAGTTTTAAGGGTAAAAATAAAACAGCTCGCTTTCTTGTTGATTTTCAGGTGCGACTTAAATGTATACAAAATTCTCAAAGAGATTTCTGGTTACAACTTAAAGAATATAGACAATCCACGCTTTGCATACATTTGCAGAATGAACACAATAGTCACATCTCTTTGTGATAACACTGCTGAAGCTGGAATAATGATCAAAAAGTTACATAATGGGCCATTTGTTGCTCAAGGGCTGTCTACAATGGTGCTAGTGTCTGAACAATGTACTGTAAGGGATGCACACAAGCACAGACATCATGAATGCAGAGACAAAGAGCCAACACTGCATACAAAACCTCAACAACACCTCTTGTTCTTTTTAAAAATTGATAGAATGCATGAAGAAAGAGAGTCAGTACCTCTATTACTGGTATATAATACTTATACCTATTAGCTATATATCAAAACACATTATTAATATATAATTAAGACTACAATTTGTTATGGAGGAGTAGTTTTTGCCAAGCAGTGGCTAATGCAACAATTAATGTGGATCTACAGTGCTCTAATTTCAAACTGCCCACAAATATGCTCACAGTGCAAAAGGATATGTTTTGACATTAAAAAAAATAGATGTATCCATCCATCCATCCATTTTCTTCTGCTTATCCTTTTTTCAGGGTCAAAAGGGGGGCTGGAGCCTATCCCAGCTAACAGGGCGAGAGGCGGGATATACCCCGGACAGCTCACCCGTCTGTCGCAGGGCGAACACAGAAAGGTAAACACATATAAATAAGAAACATATCTTCTACATTTAAAATTGTTTTATATAAAGGAAAATTTTTATTGTTTTGACCTTTGTCGTTTTATGACATCACTCCATGACTTAATCTCTTTCTAGGATCATTATCCCAGCTGACCTGGATCCTTATCCGTTTCCCACTCACCTGTCCAATAATCAGGCAGCAGGTCACAGACATGAAAACTAACACACTCGTGCAACCCGTTACCCTTCTTTGTCTCGCTAAGTACAATGATTAAAGTATCAGTCCTTGGGGAACCAGGTGACAAAACAGAGGAGACAGCATACATCATAACCTGCTCTTAGCCTCCTCTATAGACACAGGGGATAGCCCCAGCCCCCTCTAGTCATGCTAAAAGACTGGGTGTGTTCCATCACACAAAGTAGACCCCTTCTTTACCCGTAAGATTAAGTATCATCATCTCGTGTTTGCTGACACCGAGGTAGCAGCCCCAAGCCCCACAGGGCCTCCTCCTTCATCATATTTTGTTACATCTCCCTGACAATGCACCGTGTCAACAAACCAAAGACTATTATCTCTTCATTTTTGCTTCTTCTCACTATTAAAACTAAACCCAGAACTAAACTAGTGAAATTAATGAAGAAAACTAAACCACAGAGTTACTCCTCTTTCAGCAACTACAGTTTTAATGAATGCCTAATGGCACCCACCCCGGATTGAGGCCTAGCGTGGCCTTTTCAGAGCCAAGGGAAATTTCCGAGAAATCCGATAACATCCAGGGTGTGGGTCATGATAACTCGTGCATCCCGCTAGCCCCACTTCCACGACCTCTTTTCCTTCAGCCACTCTTCGCCAACCCTCAATCGATCTGCTTATCTCCTGAGATCAAAGGTTTGCAGCACTGTTGTACATTTAGCCTCGGCCGGGTCCTCCCACATCATGTCTAAATATTAATGATAATAAAGTCTCACACCCATCCCTGTGTCAGGCAATTACAGCCAACATTGATCCTTTGCTTTCTGCTCCAATTAGAACTCACCGCTCGTAATGCGTCCTGGCACATCAAAGGATAACAGCCATTGATCCACTCCTGGATCTTAACGTTTACTGTTAGCAGAAAGGAAGGAGGATGTGGCGTGGCAGAGGGGGAAAGCAATATTCTGACTAGAGAAGAAGAGAGGAGCAAAGAAATCATTTTATTCAGTAAGTCAGGTAAAGGGAGTGTTGAAACTCAGAGGGTAAGGCGAGGCAGAGGGGGCTCAATATTAACGGATATTCTGACAGTTCAGAAGGCAACCGGCATCCGGAACCCTGGAAAGACTCACAACAGCACTCGCAACAGTGCAGCTACACAAACCGCAGAAAGCTTAGATCTTTTTGCTCAAAACTATGAAATGTGTATGTGAAAAAAAGCCACATTTAATAAGCAATGGATTTCACCGCTTCTGTGGTGTCTGCCCATCACAACTGCAAACACCAAATCACTACAAAACAATATAAAAGTACATTTATAATAAGTTCAGCTCTAGGACAATAAATCCTACACAACTGCCCATCAACTGACTCTCAGACTTTTAGCATTATGTCAACTTCTAAATATCGATGACTGCACTACAGCCAAACTTAATAAAGAAGAAAAAAACTCTGGGGATTTCTGATCAGGCTTATACAATACAGGTCTCAGTGGGAGGCAAAAAAAGAAGCTTAAGTGAAACATGAGTTATCATGACAACCTCCCACATCAATGTCTCCAGGCCAGCTATCCTAGACAACTGACCTTTCTGACATCTTGAAGTTTGAGAAAAGCAAAATTTTTAAATCAACGTATGCCATATAGAAATATACAATGTATCACTCTGCAGCACAGCGAGCTCAGACAGGGAAAGGGGTAAAATCCGACCTATTGAGTCAATAGAAAGCGACACATCGCCATTAAACCGGGGACATTCCTTCCACAAATGAAGCTACACAATCCCACCGTTGACACCATTATTTGACAGGGCTTGTTGTTATGGTCGTTCTCTGCTGGACTAATAGCTCTGATAGTCTTGGCCTCGACCACGACCTCACAGCTGCCTTTGTCACTGAGCTGGAGGAAGGCTTGCCCATCGCTCCGGGCTACAATGATACTGTTCATGGCACAATAATACACTGAAACACTGAGCAACTGGAATGCAACCCAGTGGTTTGTATACCTACAATTAATTGACTGGCTGTGGCTGAGCTTCTCGACGCTTAAGCCGAAATATAATGAGCAAGAAAGACGCAGGGAAATAAAGCACAACATTACCGTACAAATTCAATTCATAACAAAGCTGGCATCACTAATGAATCTTGAAATGCAAGAATGGTAATACTGGGAACGGACTGTGGGCTGTGGTCGTTGCATGAAGCGGTGTTGATAGAAGAACCGTCAGTTATTTATGTGCTTACAGTGTCATTGTTTAGATATTTTCAAAATGACAAACTTGTCAATCGATCATCATGATTAATATCACAAACCAGAGCATGACAAATTACACTTGGCTTTGTTGCTAACAAAATGACATCTTCTTCCAGACTGAAGAAAATAAAATGTATAAACATGACAATGAATTTAAAAAAAAGAAAAATGACCATTTATGCCTAGAACTGTTGAAGGCGTCGTTTGGACTGCACTCAAAAATCATAAGAGGTCTGGTGTGTATTGTTTACATATATTTTGGTATGAATACTGCTTTGTTATGGGACAGAAATAGCCAAGACTGACAGATAAATACACAGGGGACTGGAATTTGCTAAAAGGTGAATAATTATTACCGGGCTGAACAGTTTGAGAATTGGGCGGGTTGTTTGGGAGCAGTGTGGGAGCAGCTTTTTGTTTTTAACACTGTACTTAATTTAGTACAACTACTGTAATACGCCTTATCTAAAATTTGTTCTTAACTTTTTCAGAATGTTCTTCTACAACAATTGAATGATTTAGATGTGCTAGTTAGGGTGTTGTTTATAGTACCGTCTCTACCCACTGCTACTACTGCTGGAGGGCAAAGTCGAAACGACACCTCCGGTGGCTGTAGTGTTAAAAATTTCCTAAACCTACCAATTCTCTAGGTCATAAGCAATCAATCAAAAATACTTCTTACATGTTTGTAAGCCCTTAACACCTCAGTGTTCCTTTCAGTATTTGTTTTTGTACATTTTTCCCTCTTTGCGACCCACTGTCCTCTGGCTGTGGTATCCCTCACTATTATACGCTCCGCTAACATGGTGCTTTCCTTCAGCTCTGTACCTCAGTTGCAACCAAACGATGTAATTAAAGATTGGTGAAATGAAACCAGTGTTTAGAAATGGTTTATGGCAAGTCTGTTCTCAAATGTTATACCACAGGAGAACTTTTAGATGGGATGGGTGTGCATCAACGTCCTGTTAAATAAAGTAGAGCCTTGGCCCCAAGACTCAAGACGAAAAAGGCAAAAAAAAAATAAAAAATAAAAAATCTAACCAACAGAACCTCAATATGAGCCAAGTCACAGGGCAATTGCAGCATACAATAATAATGCAACGGTAACGGTAGGAAAACATTTGTTACTGGCTGGAAAATCAGGCTCTTCGCATGTGTGTGATACTGAGTGATGCATTCAGGTCAGCTGGGGAGAATGAGGGGATTGGCGGGCTCCACAAACAGGCTGGGAAAGTGACACCAGGATGCTAGGCCAAGACATCAATGTCCTCACAACTTCCCTTTAACAGTGAAGCAATGTTAGCCCTGGCGCCATCGGATACAGGGCGGGGGTTAAAGTTTACATGATGGCTGACAGGATGTACGCATGTAACCCAGCAAACAGAAAATAAACAAAGTGGTTCTCAATTTTGAAATGCAATGGTTTCCAGGGATTTAAGTGACAATTTAGAAAAGAAGTGGATATTTGTGTAGGGGGTTAAGAAGCTTGTTTGTCTAAATCAACGAAATGCTTTGTTTTTGTCAGTTTTGTGTGGCGTTTGACACTGCAAGACTCTTTGCAAACCCTTCTGCTGAAAGTGGAAAGCTCCTCTCAGCTCACTTGAAATTAGAGTTTAAGAGGTGCTCCTGTGAGCATTGTTGACATACTAACTGGTCTGGAAGTCATTACTAGCCCAAAAGGCAACTTACACCAGTGTTATAAGAACACATCCAAATCTTTCAGGGCTGTAGGAAGGACTTTGAGTAGAAGCTAAATGAAAGGTTTTTTTTATTCCACGTTTTCAGCTCATCTGTTAGCAAAGCCATTCACACTCAGACAGATCGCGATGGCACGATGTTGACTGTGGAGGTGCAAACTAAGATCCCTGTCGCCACAGAGACGTGAGGATTGTGGTATAAGCGGGGAAGTCTTCTCTACAGCTGGCAGCAGGCCTGGCCTAGCACCAAGGTGCCCAGCCAACAGCTCCTCTCCTCTGTCACATCCCCTCCTCCACCTCTTCCTCTACAGCTGCCTGGATGCCAGTCTGCCTGGCTGGTGCGGTCCAAACAAGACACAGCCATTGGGCCAAAGGGGCAATGGAATTGCTGCCAGCTGGGCCAGCACTTCACGGCCGAGCACCACTCTCCAAACAAACAGTGCAATGGGCCGCAAGCCACGGGCAACATGGAACCTGTCATTACCAGTCGTGCATTTCTGGTTCCCTCCCCAGAACTCGAGCCAGGCCATGAACGTGTACTGCACTTGACTTCAGCAAATTTCTCAGCCAGCATTTGTCATGAGAGATACCTTTTTCAAACGGATGTTGTATGATCAGCATATGTATATATTTAACACTTAAATCTAATTTTGATTTTGTAAAAACTTATTATGAAATCCATGAACAGACAAGTGAAAAGTAGAACGATGCCTGTCAAACAGTCTCTCGGATTAACTGCTTACCATCTAATTACGAAACATTCTGAAAATGTCCTGTAGTCCCAAGGCTAAAATTGGCCTCTAGGGCCTCACTGGGGTTTTCTCCAGTGCCTTTCTCCCTTACCATTTCGGCTAAAACATCTGATGCTTTGAGGAATCTATCATGAAAAAAAAAAAATACAGTTTCAATATCACAAAATAAGAATTTGTCTGTCTGCAAGGCTGGTTTTAATTCACTGTCCCAGAACTCCTTTCACTGGAACGCACCACGGGGACAAGAGTAACGAACAAAACAACCTGAGTCACAAAGTGACTTTGTCATGTGCTCTACACTGAGCCAAACAGTGTTTCAGAGCATGTGGAACAATAATTCAATCTACTACCTCAACACAAAACCACACAACAGATCTCTGATGCCGGAGTCAGTGTCAAAACCTACTAATTAAAATAACTATGGATTTGTCCCTTTTGCTTTTGTTTCTTTGTCAGATGCAGCACCTCAGACATTCCAACAGAAATACTAACTAAATATCTGTTTAGTTTTAAATACATACTTAATTCTTTTAAATCTATCTATCTAGAGAGAGAGAGAGCTGAGATTGAGTGGTAACCTGTACTGGGTGTACCCCTCCTCTTGTCCAGTGATAACTGGGATATGGGCTGAACATGGTTCTCTGTTGGCAGTGTGTTGCCAGACCATAAGGAGGATCAGTGCTTTTTATACTCAAAATTTTGATCTTTGATGTTCTTACATGCTTCTCCCGTTCTTGGTGAACTTCCCTGCTGCCTTCCCTGTTCCAACCCACTTGCCGACCGATCAGCATTCAACCTATGTACAGCTGAGCCTGTTGAATTTTTTGGAGGACTGCACATTTGCCTAGGTTGAAAACCCTCTCCATCAGATCTCCGTAAGGAAATACCTTTGCACTTAAGAAGATGGATGAATAGATGGATGGAGCTTTTAGTATACATTTTTCGATCTTTTCCACATCATGTTGAATAGGGTCAAAGCTGCCCATAAAGTATTTGATTTACTTCTCTTATACTACAAAAGCTGACAAAACACTGCAGAATAAATTTTGTCTTTGTGTTTATTTTTTTCAGGGCAGTTAAGCATAATTCTACAAAAGTGAGAATGTTTCTTTAACCTCTACTGACTTGCGAACTATTGAAGAGATGCAATGCTAGATGACTTGAACAATAAGGTAAAATTTCACTTTGCACTTTGTCGTTTCTTCTTCTGTTTTCTTTTTAAATTCTAAGACAGTTGTATTGTGTCAGCAACAAATTGAACAAATTTTTACAAGACAATAGAGGGGGATTCAAAAGAAATTCAGACTGAATTTTTGTGGAGTGGTAGACTGCATTGTGAAAGTGAATACGATATTTTCAAAGCTCTGCTTTCTAAAGTACTTGTCAAAACTGTTGTTTTACACATCATGGAATGCCCTTCACAGCAAGCACCATCAAACCAAAGTAAGGGATTGGTAGGTGGGGTCTGTCCTTTAGCCTTCTAGCCTTTGGGAGAGTAAAATATAATAAAGCATAAAGTCTATTTTTGTCTTTGGAATAAAAATCCCCCAAGGTTAGATGCCTTTTGCTTGGAAAAGGGACCAATTTGCTGTTGAAGTATTGTGACGGGAGCTCCTGATGCCTTGTCTTGCAACCTTTTCACTTCCTTGAAAAAAAGTGGCCCTGTTTTTATTGTTTTGCCCATTGTGATAAAGGGGATCTTTTATGCCATCAACAACATGGCAACAATGTACTGCCTTTGTTTCATTGCACCATCCTGGGGGGGCGGTTAGGATGAGATACAGACACACAGACGCACAGTAAATGATTGATGGGTTAGAAGAAAATATTAAACAGAAAAAAGAGAGTCCAAATTCAACATTTGTAAATATTTCAAGCTCCTGCACTCCAACAAAGAGAGATCTGAGGGGCAACACAATAACAGCAAAAACTCTACTTAGCCATCTATCCTGATGCAAACACAACCTAGACAACTGTTACTGCTGGAATTATTGCTGCTCTCGCCTGGTGCTTGTTGGTTTTCTCTTCGTAACATTATAAAACCTTGACCTTACCATGCAACATTCCTTGAGATAACTTATAAATAAATATGTGTGTGAATAAATCTGTGTGGAGGATAACAATGTACCTGGCAATCTTAAACCTTAAGGCCCAGTGGCTGTGCTTTGACATAAGGTTATGGTAAATGGTAAATGGACTAGTTCTTATATAGCGCTTTTCTACTCTTCAGAGCACTCAAAGTGCTTATACAACATGTTTACATTCACCCACTCACACCACATTCATTCAAGCACTTCCGTGTTTAACTAAGCTAAGTGCTTATGATCTAACATTCACACACATTCACACTCCAACGCAACTTGGGGTTCAGTATCTTGCCCAAGGATACTTTGGCATGCAACCCGGCGCAGTCAGGAATCGAACCGCCAACCTTCCGATTAGTAGGTGATCTGCTCTACCACCTGAGCTACAGCCACCCCATCAGTTATAATAATAAACAGAGCAGAAACAAGGGTCTTCGCATGTTTCGTGCTTCGTTTAATTAGTGAAAAAAAACACACACAGGAAGCTAAAGTCATCCCTTTTTATACTTATGTCCTTGTGTGTTTAGCCAAAAGAATGGACTGTGTAAACACGATGAGAGGAAGAGTTAAATGAGAGCTGACTGAAAGCGCAGGGAATGAATGAACGGTGCAAGTACTTGGACAGGAACCACTTTATCCTGGCAAGTAATGTAGCCCAAGAGTAACTCATCATGGCAAAAGGACTACATGTCCTGGCACCGATCAACACGGAATAGTAAATCACATGAGCGAGTGTATTGCAAAGCTATAGCAAACAGAACAGCCCGTTTACATGCTTGACACAAAACCTGGCGTCTGGTGATGCAGTGGCATTCCATAAAATTCCAGGATGCTGTTGCATAGGATGCACAGAAGTATCCACGATAGCTTATTGGGAGGGAGCAGGAGTCAAAGTAGAGACAATGTGATAGCTTCTAATTGCTTCAAAATGTCCTGAAGAAGGCCCCCTATTATCTATTTAAATCGGCTAATAATGGGAGGCTAGGAGGAGGAGATGGAGAAGGGGGAGGTGGATGTTTGGGGGGGTGGGGGCAGAGGGTGAAAGCTATCCTCTGCGCTGCTGTCGCCTCATTATTTTCCGTCTTGACGGACGCCCGCGCTCAACCCCTGGATGAATGGCCCTGTGCTGAATAAGTTATCGCCAGACACACAAAGGAAAGAGTGCGCTCCACAAACAACACAGCACTACTGCAAAGCATGAATCTCTTTTTCCTCTCCTTCTCAGTTTTTTCTGCCCCCCCCAAACCCATCACCCTTCCCCCTGCTCCCTGTAGACGAAAGGCAGGGCCTGCCACAGACTGAAATCTCACCTGTAATTTCTACAGAAGCTCTCAGTAGGTGGGGGAAAAACATAAGGGATACAATAAAATAAAAGGCAGGAAGGATAAAGGCATCTATGTTTGCTGAGAAACTATATACCTGCATTCCTTCATTTTGTTTCATCTGTCCTTTCTGTTTGTGCAGCTCCTCAATAAAGACAGGGACCTCCTTTGGACAGCATCTGAAGATGTCTGAGAGGAAGTTTTTTTGTTGTTCTTAAGACAAGGCCTGCAGCATGATCACTGAAAGTGTTTTGGTTTCATCAGATCTTTAGTTTGTTTTCTTTCTCTGTTGTCTGAACTGCTGGGTCTTGGCATACCAAATCAAAATTGCCTCTATATAGTGTTCCCATGGGGGTGATTGGGTAAGAATTCCCTATAGCCAGTAAATGGGTGCTATTGGGATTAATGACACAAAAAATGGCCCATTCCCAACGATTATGGAGACGATGTGCTCTATAACAGTTCCTCTCCCTTGCTATCACTCAAAAGTAGAAGTGGAACTTTTGGACAGGAGAGCCTCTTTCCCCTCTGACGGGGAAATCAGAGGGTGCCGTGGCCCGACAGGCGCTCGATGGCAGATCAAACAGGGCGGGTACCCTTGGAGTGACACCTGGAGCCACTTCAAGGGATGAGAGCGCCACTGATCTCCAGTCATCTCGTCAGAACGACAGTCTGTCAGGGTTAAAGAAGGGGGAAAAAAGAAGCTCTATCAGCTAGGATGGTATGAGAGAGGTTGAACGAAGCATCACCTCAATGTCATGCATGGCTGACCCTAGAGCATTTGGTGAAGCGATAGTGCACAAGACTGTGTTTTTTTGTTGGGATGCTGAAGAGTAGCACTAGTTTTGGATACAGCTTAGAACTAACTGTGCACATAGCAGTTGAAGCTTGTTGTGCTTTGATTGCAAATGTCATCTACCTTAAAACTGATCAGAAAGCATCCAGTATTTACGAGATTTTAAGCCGGCTGTCAGCCTCAACTCCATCATTTTTGCATGATTTGGTTTAAAAAAAAACAAGAATTTCTTTATTATCACCTATGTCCCTGACCCACCAAAAAAAAGAACAGAAGCCCACTATGAGCTGGATAATAGAAAGAAGGAGATATGTATGGGGGAAAAAAGAGGGCTTTGGCAGCCAGTTAAGCGAATCAATCCTCAACAGACAACTGCATCCCTTATAAAACAACAACACGTCTTTGCCCTTGTCAACAACGTCTCCCTCTACAGCCCAGGCTTCTGTGTGTCTTTTTCTTTCTGCAAAAAAACGTCCCATCAGCACTCTCTAATGGGCAAGGTGTAGGAAGAGAGAAAAAGACAGAGATGAAGCAGAAAGAAGACAGAGGGAGAGGAAGAGAGCGAGAGAGGGGTGGTAGTGGTGCTTCTGTGGCTGAGGAACAGTGAGTAATGAGGCTGAGGCGCACCCTGTCATTGTCCCAGCAGAAGCCTGCAGCCACACACACACACACACACACCACGACACACGCACGCACACACACAAATAATAATAATAATAAGCATCTAAAAACAAGACTTTATCTGACATTCAACATCTACAATGTAAAGTACTTGATGAAAAATAAACACAGTAGTTTAATATCAAAATGTACTGAACATTATTCCGTCTAGTTTTCTCAGATTCATAAGAAGTGATTGTTTTAAAGCACTCTGTATGGTATCTCACGAATTCTGTTCATCATTTTCTCTCACTGCTGCTGGATGATTCTGGATTATTAAGACATTGCATCACTTCTCCGAAGCATGAGTGTAAGGTGAAGGTAAAAGTCCAAGTTCACAAATGCAGAAAACAGCAGCACGGTTGCAGAGCTGAATTCTGTTCTGCAAATATATATGCAGAAGCATAATGTTTACATCTGCCTTAAGAAACCTGTTTGGCAGTAGTACTGGAATGTCTCACATAACCAAGAAAGGTCCCTTCAGGTTCTACCTGTTGCTAAAAGAAACCACTAACAACAAATACCTTCCTACAGTAAGCTAACGTGCTCTAATCTACTTAACACAGCCGACAGCAGCTGCATTCACCTTGATATGTGCAAAGTTCATCTAGCGGATGAGGTGGAGGCACATAGTGTTTATTCTTTGACACTTTGCTCATTTGCCAGAATGAAAAGACTGGACATTAAAAAGAAAAACAAACACAAACAGACACACACACACACAACACACACACGCGGCTTCCCTGGAGCAGAAAAGGCCAGAGATAGAGGTGACCCATAGGGATGTAGTGCTGAAAGAAAAAGGCGGCGTGGTGGAGGGGGGGGGTTAATGATGCCAAGCAGAACAAATTGCAAAGCAAAGAGAGTCCGTTTAAAATGTAGTACATGGAATTGTGGCTGCAACACTGAGAAGAGATCAGAGAGGTTAGGATCCACTGGGAGTGATCTGCAACTCTCAGGACCCCAAAATAAATAAAATAATAAAACTTTAAAAAAAAACATAACACTCGGCTTTGGCTACAGTGAGGAGTTCATCTGTAATACAAAGTAAAATAGGGCAAACATATCTTCCACAAAAGAGATGGAATTGACTCCGACACAAATTTTAGTCTGAAGGGTTTGAATGCCTAATGCAAAGGATGCTACATATATATGAACATACTGACAAAAGTCGTGACGCTGCACTACTGCTCCAGTGAACCAACCAACACACGTCAGTGCAGTTTTCCCTCACATACACAAAACCCCCCACAAATAAACACAATAATAATATGGAAAAGCGAAGGAAGAAAATATCTGACCCATTTCAGCAACAATTAAAAAAAATTAAGCCTTTTTTCCAACTTCATAACAAGATCTCAACACAGCTCACTGACAGAGTTAAACTCCATTAATTGTGTGACCTAGATATCCCAGTAGTTAATATTCTACACAGACAGACACAGAAGGAGATCGCATCTCCACCAATAATAAACAAAAGCAGCAGAACTTTAAAGATCTTACAAAATAAAATAAAAAAAATCCCGTCCTCCAGATGCTTTTCTGAGGGCATGCACTTTGGTCTCTTGGCTCAAGATATTGTTGGTTAAAAAAAAAAACAAACAAAAAACACAAACTTTCCAGTGAAAAACACAGGCAGAAAACTTTTGATTATCCCACAGGCAAGGATGAGCTGTAAATATTATTCTCCTGCCAATTAGTCATATGAATAGGTTTAGACCAGGTTCAGAAGAACTTCACTATAACAAGACTCAGAGGGTTTTTCTGAGTAAGCTGTACTGTATTTTGTACTGAATTTGCCACATGTAGCTAAAATCAGAGAGATGATTGCAGTCACACATTAAGACATCTTGTGAAGGCACGGCTCAAAAAAAGGAAGTGAGAGTCTTGTTAAGAGTGTGGCGGCATTAGCCTGTGAGCTAGTGTATCATCTATGCCCGAGCTTATAGGCTGATCTCTTAATCAGTGTCCAGAGAGTGCAGGAGTCCTCTTCTGAAGGCTGAAGGCTCTGTCCATCCTGCCTGCCCGTCCCTACTGCCAGTCCCAGCCATGAATATGGAGCTGTTCTGTGGCTGGGAGCTTGCTTATGTTTTCTGTCTGATATCTAGGCCCCATTCCCATTTCAAAGGGAGGTCCACCCGGGGCCTTGACTTTTTGATCTGCCTGGCGACTGAGTCGACCACCTGCATGTGGGATCAGCTGCCAGCGAGAGCAGACAACCCCTCTGCTTCAAAATATACACACACGCACCCCCTTCGCCCTCCCTTCACTGCTTCGTTGCCCTTCACTCTGTCCCCCTCCTTCCGTGAAGCTGCCAGGAGCCCCAGTGGCCCTAACTGGGTCTGGAGCTGCATCCCATTCCCCATCTCTTCTGACCAGGGCCAGTAAGGTGTTTGAGATGCTCAGCATAGCAGCAGGAAGGATCTTCACGCAGTCATAGGAGCATTTTGTATTTATGAAAGGCCACAGTGTCAATGCAGCATGGAAACAACAAAGGCTTTATCAAAAGGTCTGTGGCCTTTGTAATCAGGGACAGTGAGCCGCACTGCGAGTTGTAAAACCTCCCAAAGCTGTAGGAGCTGCACGCACATATATATCAAACTCATTTAAATCTTAGAGTAACTAAGCATGAACAGATGACACCAAGACTGTGTTTTCACTTGCGACACTCGTTATAAGCCCATGACACAACCAATTAACAGCACCTGTGTTGCTGCCATGGAGGGTAATTAGTATGAGTTTCACAGTGAGAAAATGTAACAACTTATTTTCAAACAAAGCCACAGCTATTTGAGGTGTGTCTTTCTGAATGTGTGTGTGTTTTTTGTTTTTTTTTTTACAATAAGTGATATTCACACAGTCTTTAAGTTAATTGGCTTTCTTGAACCATGACAGCTAGCTTAATGAGTGTCTAATTGTTTCTCAGCTGGGGTGATAACCACCAGACCAGAAAGACACTTCAAGAAGAGGTGCGACTTTAAAAAGGACACCCTTCATCTCGTTGATCACAATAAATCCCTTTGTCGCTGCACCTACACACTCGGCTCTATCAGGGCCAAAGTTTTCACTGTTCATAATCAACTTAAAGCTGCTGCTGTATTTATGTATTTGCTAACTAAGATGATTTAAAAAAATAAAGATGTATCTGTGTATCCAAACCACTTGGCTTGAACTGAAACAAAATGAGATAATTGCTACATTCAAACAGAAGAGAACAAAAAAGAATTCAACAAAAGATGGAATATTCATCAACCGATTTGTGTCCACCTCTGGTTTGTGCCGCGATCCTAATATGTACCGGTGATGGTTTACTTCACTCATCTGTGTAAGCCTTTAACATGCTGCACTGCTACTTCTGCTGCTGCAAACAAGTGGAGAATGACAAAGCAACCGATTGCTCTGACATCGAAAAGAAATAAGACTATTAATCAAAAAGCAAGAAAACAGGGCCGGGGGGGGGGGGGGGGGGGGGGGGGGGGGTTGGGAAAAGAGGTAGGAGATGGAGGAGAAGAAAAAGGGGGGAGG
>VOQJ01036817.1:2944-13918 GCA_015052665.1 Apistogramma diplotaenia | reverse complement strand
GGTTTTTGTGGGGGGGGGGTACACTTCCATTAGTGTCTCAGTCTGGGCTTCAATAACACTGGATCCATTATTTTCACTATAATAACTTAGTCGATACCAACTGTCAGTTTGGACATCAGCTGCTGTCTGATCGTCTGAAAACATGGCCGAAACAAGGTTTAGGGGGTTTTTCTCTGAGGGGGGGGGCTGCTGTGTGTCCTGTCATAGACGTTCTGTTACAGCAGTTAGTGTTCATGAGCTCAGGCTACACCTCGGCTCTGTGGTTGTGATCATGGAGCACCACATGATGACAGCAACAGGCCACATGTTTACGTGATGGTGTGTGCTGATTTGACAGTTCATACCTGCACTGTCGCTGGGCCAACCTGGAAGAACTAGAAAAGGACAAGAGGATACACCAGAAGATCAAGAGGTTCAAGGCCAAGCAGCAGCTCAACAGCTTCATAACTGAGGTAAGAGCAGAGCTCTGCGGCCGCGCACGGAGGCGACCGCGGCTCAAACCTGGGCCCAGAGTTTCCTGCTGTAAACGAGTATTTTCTGCCTTAAGCAGACAGTAAAGGCCTGTTAGACGACATAAACCCGGGTTCATGAACACGGTTCGTGTGCAGTTTGCTCTGAACGGGCCTGTCGGCGTATCTTAAAGTCCACTTGTGTCTGCAGATGGATGATGAGCCCTTTAACCCCGACTATGTGGAGGTGGACCGTGTCCTGGACGTTTCAGAGAGCACGGATGAAAATGGAGAGGTGCTTTGATCTTTCTCACTGGGTTTGAGCCTCCACCTTTCCCCTACACCCACGCTCACCAGAGCTTCCTGTTTCATGTGTGCAGACGGTGACCTTATATCTAGTGAAGTGGTGCAGCCTGCCTTATGAAGACTCCACCTGGGAGCTGAAGGCCGACATCGACCAGTCCAAGATAGATGAGTACGAGCGCATCGGCGCGCGCACGCCCAACACTAAGAGGGTGGTGAGTATCTCTGGGTGTGAGCCGTCTCCTCCCGTAGGCGTGTTTGTGTGCGCCGGCCTGCCGGCTGCTCCTTCCTCTTCCAGATTTACAGCTCCCTTAACTGTTCTCCACAGGGCCACGTTCTTGTGGGCTTACACACTCTCTCTCACACACACACACACACACACACACGCCCTGCTCCTGTGGCCAGGCCAAACCGCTAACAGTGTGTTTAATGCTGAACAGAAGCAGCTGACTGGCTGTGGTCTCTCCCTCCATCACTGCATCCATCCATTTTAACTTCTGCCTACTGTTCCTCCTTAAGGGCCCTGCTGGTAATGCTCCATCATGCAGGCACTTTTATTCTTAGCTTCATTCACAGCCTGCAGCTCCAGGACCTTTTCACAGCAGAAATTCATCGTCCCCAGAGGATGAATCCCCTTAATTTAGCTTCTCAAAAGTCCTTAACTTCAGTTTTGGGAAGATGAGATTTACAGAGAGCTGTTGTAACAGGAAGAGCTGCAGTCCTTTGATTTATGAGAATGGGTCCAGTCTGGCGGTGCAGCAGGGTGCTAACACTGTGTTTTTTGGCAGGAGACCCTGCTGCCAGAAAACACAGGGTCATCTGGCAGAAAGAAAAGTTGAAGCAGGCTAAACTTTTGCTGCAACGTGACTTTGTCCTGCGAGCTGCTGTCTGCACGTGTCCGGTCCTGGTAAACCGCTGTAGCTCCCGCTCTCAGATCGTTCCCAGTGCCGTCAGGTCCGTGCGTCCTGGACTGTTCCTCACCGTTTCACCTGCTCAGCTGTTTCTGGACTGGATCCGCACTCACCCTGGAAGGACCTGTTTAGTGTAAACACAGCTGACACTGGGTGTTGTGTAACAGAAGACACTTGGATGCACGGAAAACCGGCACGTTTGATTGGCAGCTGGAGCTTTGCCTCCTGCTGCGGCTCCACTTGGATCCAAGTGCCATAAATTTTGTCATCAGTGAACACGAGGGTCCGTGCAGACTCATCATGGAGACTTTACGATGCACCAGCTGCGTCAGGCAGCAGAACTGGAATGACTGCTTGGCTGTCCATATCCGCTACAGAATATAATCCAGGCTTAACGCGGCCATCTTGGACCGCACCCGGTGACCGTGGCTGTCCTTCAGATCCTCTGTAGACCTTGCGACAGGTGATCTGGACTTGCACCGGTTCAGGTGCCCTCTGAGGCGCTGGTATATGCAGCTGCAGCTTTAGATGATGGAGCTGAACTCCCAGGATGAAGACTCACTGGAGAGGCAGCTGATGGTTTGCTCACACTGTTTGCAGAGGCTCTTTTCAGATAGCAGATGAACACGTGAAATAACCCTGTATGCTTCATTGCTGTGTGCAGGATCGGCCTCCTGCAGCTGACTGGAAGAAGCTGGAGGGCTCCAGGGATTACAGGAACGGCAACGCACTCAGGGAATACCAGCTCGAAGGCCTCAACTGGCTGACGTTCAACTGGTACAACTCGTAAGTTACCATTAATTGCATTTCCTTTGAGTGAGTCGCCTAACTGCTTCTGTGAGTCTGCACACAGCAGCTTATTTAATGGTGTTAAGCAGACATTAGAGTGAGCATTAAGTGGTCCTGTGGCGCGCTGCTGTTTAAGCTTCCCATCGGCCTCGTCATCCATGCTGAAGTCTGAAGGCAGCTGCACTCATCAGCACCGGTTAAACTGGGGCCTTTGTTTGTCTGTTTCCTGCTGTGACCCCGTCACTGACATTCAGGTTTTTATTTTTACGTATGAAAGCACCAGATCACAGCAGTTCCTCTTTCTGTGGGGAGACTAAGACCCCACAGCACAAATGGTCCCCTCTGAGCACGCGTCTGGCGACTGTGGGGAAGAAGAAAGTCCTTTTAAAGGCCACAGTTCAGCAGGTGTGAGGGGGAGGGCACAGGGACACAGGTGATCATCTACCTGCAGCTTTTTCTCTCGGCCCTGCAGGTCAGAGCAGGTATCCCTGATGTGGAGATGAGCTGAGCATGACTAGCTTAAAGGATTAGTTTGAACTGTGAATTAAACAAAGCTACTTTAGTAACTTCAGAGCTATGAATAAGCACCAGGGCGAGTGCTCGCTCGTCATGGAGTTTCGGAGAATTTGGCACGCCTTCATGGAACCCGGTCAAATCCGGGAGGATGACAAACACTCGAGTATTTTCCAGCTTTAATTTTGTCGTCGGAGCGCTGAAGTGGAAACCAGACGACCCGTTTGGAAAAGCAGTGTAATAAGCCAAGAGGGAGTTTTTTAGCTCGTATACTGAAGTCCTGCAGTTTCAGACTGACGGTGCACAAACACAGGTGGTGTAAAGCAGTCTCTCTGCCCCCTCCCCCGCAGACGTAACTGTATCTTGGCTGACGAGATGGGGCTGGGGAAGACCATCCAGTCGATCACATTCCTCTACGAGATTTACATGAAAGACATCGAGGGGCCGTTCCTGGTCATCGCGCCGCTCTCCACCATCCCCAACTGGGAGAGGGAGTTCAGGACCTGGACGGAGCTCAACGTGGTGGTGTACCACGGCAGCCAGGCCAGCCGGAAGACCATCCAGGCCTACGAGATGTACTACAGAGACGCACAGGTACGGGGGGGGGGCGGCACATCCAACAGGACGGTGGTCTGGTGCTGGTGAGAATCACCTTTCATACTCTGTGTGACAGGAAAGATGTTGTGTTTGAGCACTTTGGTTATTAGAGCTGAGATCTGTTACAAAGCTGAACCGGTTTAAAGTCGAGAGTAAACGTCTAAATGTAATTCAAGCGTCGGCTGAGTCTGAGGTTCAGAGGTCAGCGGGACAGGGATCCAGGTGGCGATATTTTCTGGAGAGCTGATTGGTCGGTGGGCGGTAGCTTCATACCTCTTGTGGAGCAGGTTAGGTTACTGTGGCGGAAGCCCGGGGTGACCCCTGACCCCACCTGGATGGATGGACGTGCTGTGTAAAGCGTGCCTCGGGCAGAACGAGTCATCGGTGTAGTGCTGTGCTCGGCGAGCTGCTTGTTTGTAATCCAGACTGCGGTAACCTCCGAGCTCGCGGTGGGAGCGCTCCTTCCTCCTGACCCGTCTGCCTCCTCAGCTGTTTCCAGCTCGTCACATTATCACGGCAGACGTTTTTGGGCCGTTTGACCTGGTTTGAATTAAGAGCCTCGTAACAACTAGAAACGGTGAGGGAAACCAGGTGATCGGCGTTTGCTCAGGCTCCGGCTTCTCCTCACACTTGTGGCGTTTAGGTTTCAGCTGTGACAGGTTGTACATGGTTGCTGTTTGATTGATCTCCATGCCCCCACCAGGGTAAAATAATAAAGGGAGTGTATCGGTTCCACGCGGTGATAACGACCTTCGAGATGATTCTGGCCGACTGTCCGGAGCTGCGCAGCATACCGTGGCGCTGTGTGGTGATCGATGAAGCCCACCGCCTGAAGAACCGGAACTGCAAGCTGCTGGAGGGGCTCAAGATGATGGACATGGTGAGTGGCAGAGGCAGGTTTGAGCCTTTCTTCAGGGGTTAGAAGCTCTAAATACACCTTTCCTGTCTCCACTCGCTGTCCAGGAGCACAAGGTTCTCCTGACAGGAACTCCTCTCCAAAACACTGTGGAGGAGCTCTTCAGCTTGCTCAACTTCCTGGAGCCTGAGAGGTTCCCGTCCGAGCAGACATTCATGACTGAATTTGGAGACCTGAAGACTGAAGAGCAGGTAGGAGGACGACCGCTGTGGAAGCCGACCCCTCGTGTGTGCTCTCACTGCATTAATGCCTGCTGTGTGTCTCAGGTTCAGAAGCTGCAGGGCATCCTGAAGCCCATGATGCTCAGAAGACTGAAGGAGGACGTGGAGAAGAACCTGGCCCCGAAGGAGGAGACCATCATTGAGGTAGAACTGTTTCATCAGTCAAGGTGAACCCAGTAAAGGGACAAACCCTTTGTGTTGACCTGCGTCTGCTCTGTCAGGTGGAGCTCACCAACATCCAGAAGAAATACTATCGAGCCATTCTGGAGAAGAACTTCTCCTTCCTGTCCAAAGGAGGTGCTGGAGGGGGTGGAGGGGGAGGAGCCAGTGTCCCCAACCTCCTCAACACCATGATGGAATTGAGGAAATGCTGCAACCACCCCTACCTCATTAATGGTGCATATTAAAACCCCTTCCCTGGTTAATGTCCCCTCTGTGTTTCTAAGTCTAACCGCTGTCTGCTGCACAGGAGCGGAGGAGAAGATCATCGAGGAGTTCAGGGACTCCCACGGTGGGCGGGCAGACGTGCCGGACATGGCTCTCCAAGCCATGATCCAGGCGGCGGGAAAGCTGGTGCTCATCGACAAGCTGCTTCCCAAACTGAAAGCCGGGGGACACAGGGTTCTGGTGTTCAGCCAGATGGTGCGCTGTCTGGACATCCTGGAGGACTACCTCATCCAGAAACGGTGAGAAGATGCTTCATGATGATGATGATGATGATGATGATGATGATGGACTGCTTTAAGCAGTTTCAGGCTAAAGGTTCTCGACTCGAGCACAGGTGTCCCACCCACCTGCTGACCCCTGCAAACCTTCTGTTTGTGGAGGCGAGCCAATCCAACGCAAGCTCGATTAAAGCATCGAGTTCCAGCAGAAGATCATTGATATATATTTGATAATTATTTTGAACCTTTGAATCAAGCAAAGCTGCTTTTGTGGAGGCACACAGATGGATATAATAGGTCCACGTTAACGACCCAGCTGCTCATCTCATCCTGACCATGCTGTGTTGGTGCCTGTGTGTCGGCGCTGCTCTACTGTGTCGGCGCTGCTTTACTGTGTCGGCGCTGCTCTACTGTTTAAAGTGGAGCAATAAAAGTCACTAAGCTAAAACTGTTCAATGAGAGAACAAAAGTCCTGAAACTGCAGAGCTTCTTCCCCGGAGTGCCGAGGCTGTCCTGGCCCATCATTGTTGTTCGTGTCGGCTCCAGCTGATGTAACCTGCTGCCGGCCATGTTTGTAGTTTTGAACAGGAGCTCAAACTGGCAGGAATGAGGATGTCATGCACACTAATCTCTGCTAATAAAGAAGAGAGGGAAGAGACAACAGGATCTGATCAGATTAGCAGCTGCATGTATGTTGGCAGGTTTTACACATGCACAGGAAGAACAGGGAGGCTGTTTTCAGCAGCAGGTTCGGGCTGATGAAACAGGCCTGTTTTAGCCTGGACCGACTGTAGTGACTGTAGCTCACACCTGCTTCCCTGCTGCGTGTCCAGGTATCCGTACGAGCGTATCGACGGCAGAGTTCGCGGCAACCTGCGGCAGGCAGCCATCGACCGCTTCTCCAGACCGGACTCCGATCGCTTCGTCTTCCTGCTGTGCACGAGAGCCGGAGGACTCGGCATCAACCTGACGGCAGCAGACACCTGCATCATCTTTGACTCTGACTGGAACCCCCAAAACGACCTCCAGGTACCAACCCTGTGATCTGTGCTCTGAGATGATTCTGGTAGCTTCTGTGTCACATCGCTGGGTTTTACCAGCTTTCAGGGTGGCCAGTTTAAAGTTGAAGCTCCCTGTTAGATGTAATGACTCTGCCAGTCGTATGTAGCTGTGGTTCACTGGACCATATCATTAGTCCTGTGCTGTGGCCTCACATTTCCAGCGCAGCAGCATCCCTGGAGTGACCAGACAATAGAAGGAATGAGTACAAACTGCATGTTTCTTCCCCCAGGCTCAGGCGAGGTGCCATCGTATCGGCCAGTCCAAGTCTGTTAAGATCTACCGCCTGATCACCAGGAACAGCTACGAGAGGGAGATGTTTGACAAGGCCAGCCTCAAGCTGGGGCTCGACAAGGCCGTCCTGCAGAGCATGAGCGGACGCGAGAACGCCAACAGTGGGGTGAGATGTCACCGAGCACTATGTGCACATCAGCACCTTTTTAACGTTCGTCCTTTACCAGGAAATGACTACGTCCCTCCTGTTGCTCAGGTCCAGCAGCTGTCCAAGAAGGAGATCGAGGATCTGCTGAGAAAGGGGGCGTACGGAGCTCTTATGGACGAGGAAGACGAAGGCTCAAAGTTCTGCGAGGAAGACATCGACCAGATCCTCCAGAGACGAACGCACACCATCACCATCGAGTCTGAGGGCAAAGGCTCCACCTTTGCTAAGGTAGGGTTTGAAACGGCCTCCTGCTGCAGCCGCGCGTGTCAGCATCACCAACAGGCGCTCTTCTGTCTGCAGGCCAGTTTCGTTGCTACGGGAAACCGAACAGACATCTCTCTGGAGGATCCCGACTTCTGGCAGAAATGGGCGAAGAAGGCCGAGCTGGACATGGATGCCATCAACGGACGGGTACTACACACACTGCAGTCTGAAGCACCACCCGCACACCCACGGAGAGCTCCGTCACCTGCAGTGGGGCGTCGGTGGTTAGTGGTAGTTAACGGGTGTGAGACAGCTCGAGAGTGAGACAGTCGGGACAGAAGGAAGCGACGAGAAGGGGGAGAGAGAGATTAATATTGACAGTTGGGAATCTCCTCTCTTCCTTAATTACCCATGTTTCCCTGCTCTCGTGTGTGTGTTTGAGCGAGAGAGTGAGTAAGCTGCTTAGCTCCACTTAACAGAGCACAGATGCCTGGAGGGTACAGAGATATCACTTAGGCTCATGCTCTCACACACACACAGAAAGACAACCTCCATCACGTTCCCGCACACACACCGAGCTCCGCTCACCGGCAGCTTCATCTTTCTGCGTTCCTTCGCTCTCTGTATTACTGCCCCCCCCCCCGTGTGAGTTTCTCCCTCCTGACGACTTCTTCCCGGCGCTCCCTCACTGCCCCTCTTGTGGAGGGCCCTCCACTGGAACACTTAATCCCGCTCTGCGAGCACGAGCGCAGGCGGCTCCCCCGGGATTCCTTATTGTACCGTGTTAAAATGGAAATGACTGCGGCTCTGTGATAATTGTGGAACTAACTACTGCCCTGTTTGTGCATATTAATGGCATTGCGAGTGGGAGGGGGTGGCTCGAATTAATTGAACAAAAATGTAATTCATTAGACAACATAATTAATGCCAGTTTACGTTTGAGCCGGGCAGCAAGTTTCTCAGCATCATGTATGAAACGTGGGGCCAAATATCCAATTATTCAGATTCGGTGCAGGCGTGTGTGCAGGCGTGTGTGCAGGCGTGTGTGCAGGCGTGTGTGCAGGCGTGTGTGCAGGAGTTGGAGAAGTCAGGATGTACAAGAAACGTACAAATGGGCCCCTTCACGGGAATAAAGCAGAAGCTGCTTTGCATATTTCAGGCCATCTGTAACTGGTTCTTAATAAAGGTAACAGAAGGAGCGCATTTAAACCCAAACTTCCCCACTCGTCTGTCCCCAGAACACGCTGGTCATCGACACGCCCCGGGTCAGGAAGCAGACGCGGCACTACAGCAGCGTCAAAGAGGAGGAAATGCTGGAGTTCTCCGAGCTGGAGAGCGATGAAGACGAGCCCAGCAGACCCTCGTCCAAACCGCGGCGGCCCCAGGACAAGGCTCAGGGCTACCCCCGATCGGAGTGCTTCAGAGTGGAGAAGAACCTGCTGGTCTACGGGTCTGTCACACCTTCATGCCTCCTGTTGTTAACCTCACTTAGATACGAACCCACGTTCTCTGCTCGTGTCTTCTTTTGTTCTCAGCTGTGGCTACAGTAGCTTTGCATGATTCACATTTCTTTGTTTGTCCCCGTTACCTGAGACGAGCGGTTTCAGCTGTTGATCCACTTTGTTAGCAGCCTTTAGCCGACTGCTCATCCCTCTGTTTCCCGACTGGGCAAACATTTTTAACCCTTTGTCCTCCTGTAATCAGCTAGTGAGCAGAAACATCCCTGATCCTGTCAGTGTCCCTCAGGAAGACACCAGAGAAGAGCTTTGAATACACAGAGATGAAGGAAATGTCAGGAGTCTTCATCCAGATGCCTCAGCCTGCTCTGGGAGGTGGACAGTGGGTGGAGTCAGTCACCCTGTCAATGTTGTTTTTATTATTGTTAAAAAACAAAAGGTGCACAAGTTAATGATGCAGCCGTGCACGCGGATCGTTGCCGTGGAGGCGGTTGCACAGATACCGACTGTTCTTCTTCTGCTGGTTTCCTTCACCTCTAAACGAGGTCACTCAGAGCTCGACTGCATTCAGCAGCAGTGTGTGAAGTCCCGTACACGAGCGCCGTGCTGCACGGGGACACTGACACACTTACCATGGAGACCGATTATTTGGCGAGCCCTCCGGTTTTCATGGCTGACTGGCTCTGTGCGCGTGCACGTGAACAGTGGTGCTAGTGAGATGTCAGCGTTGTTATTGTTGCAGTCTAGTCTCGTGGCCCGAGGCTGTAGGACACACAAACACACTGTCTGACTGAGCCGGGCCTCTCTGCTCGGCGCTGTTGTCTTTTCCCATCATCCGTCTCTCTCGCTGTCACCCACCATTTCCCCCCCTTTTTAAAAGGCTTCAGATGTAGGCTGATGCACATGGTTCAGTGAGTATTGGGAAGCAGCGGCAGTGGAAAATTTTTCATTTGAGAATAAGACAGTCTGAGCGCTCCTGGCCGCCACATCGGCCGGGTTGCTTTCCCTTTGGAGGTCTGGGGAGATGGGCTGTGGTCCGTGAACGCCACGCCGCGATGGCTGTCTGGGTTGCCCTGGTTAAAATGCCCATAATGGTTAAGCAGGCTGGTAAGATGGAACCTGACACATTTCTTGGTGGGTCCAGCCTGTGAGGGGGCAAATACACTTTAAATGAGGCTTTTTCCTGGCCATCTTTTACTGATTCACTTTCACAGAGCACTTGTGTTGCCTGCAAACCAATATGGACAGTTAGACGTTGCACAGGAGAAACTGGGGTAAACGCACACCCTGACAGAGTGCATCCTTTCCCGTTTCCCTTCCATGTCTCCAGCTGGGGAAGGTGGAGCGACATCCTGGCTCACGGCCGCTTCAAGCGCCCGCTGAAGGAGACGGACGTGGAGACCATCTGCAGAGCCCTCCTGGCCTACTGTCTGCTGCATTACCGCGGAGATGAAAACATCAAGAGCTTCATCTGGGACCTGATCACTCCGAGCGAAGATGGGACCACCAGGACGCTTACCAACCACTCTGGTAGCACACTCACCTCACCCTCACCTGCTTACGCTGTAGGAAGTGTAACTCTCAGACCACGGAGTGTTGGGGGGTAACTGGGGGGTAACTGGGAAGCTCCCCAGGAAAGGTACAGGCGCTGCTTTAAGGGAGCTTTAGTGTAAGGCTAAGAGCCCGGAGTCTGAGAGAGACGAGCCAAGTTATTCCCTGTGAGAAAGAGGAAGAACTTCCTTTTAACAGGAAGAGACCTCTGGCAGCAATGCACTCTGGGAGGGACAGCCATCTGTGGGGGGGGGGGACAGAACAAACTCAGTGTGGTGGCCCCTGCAGCTGTCCTGTTACAGGTGTGCCGCAGGTTCCCGGGCCGTCCTCTGGAGAAAGCCCTGATTGTTGCCTCACCATCTCTCCTGTCAGGTCTCTCCACTCCCGTCCCCAGAGGCAGGAAGGGCAAGAAGGGCAAGCCCCAGGCCCCGCCTCCACAGACACCACGTGCTGATTGGCTGGCTTCTTGCAATCCTGACCATCTACTGCAAGAAGATAGCTACAAGAGACACTTGAAGCATCACTGTAACAAGTAAGGCCCTGAACACACCTTCACACACATGCACACAGCAGCAGGTTTGTTAGGAGTGTGTGTGGATGGCACTGTGCCTTTAAGAGCAAGACCAAGTAAAACTTTAACAGGCGTCTCTCCACGACTTCCCTCTTACACACACACACACACACACACACACACACACACACACTCTGTCGTTTGTGTGTGGTCAACTCTCTCCTGTTGTCAGGGAGATATGCTTCCTTGGCCTCCAGATTCAATTCCAAGGGTTTTTTCCTCCTCCGTGTGTGTGTGTGTGTGTGTGTGTGTGTGCTTCTGGCTGCATGCCAGGCCAGGTGCTAGGCAGGCAGACCTGTTGGAAGTGGGTGAAAGACACGCATAAG
>VOQJ01036798.1:5772-17401 GCA_015052665.1 Apistogramma diplotaenia | reverse complement strand
AATCTGTTTACACACACACACACACACACACACACACACACACACACACACACACACAGAGTTGAATGCATTCATTAGCACCAGTTGCAGTGTCTCGTCCTTAACATACCTGGCTGTGGTTACCTGTGGAAGTCCAGGATTGTCGTGGTTCATCAGAGATCGGACCTCCAAGTGCTCTGGAACCAGAGGAACAACTCCAGCGATGAACTCATTCATTTCACCCCAGCGGTGCAGCAAATTCAGGGCTGCGTGCTCTTCGATCTCTGCCTCCTCCTCTGGGGTCCGCTGGTTCTTCTTCAGCAGATCTAACGACAACAACAGCAGCAGCACTGTTAGAGCTACTTAAGATTCAGAGTACGCACTACCTTACTTAGTATGGAGTCTAGATAGATCTAGCTGGATCTTCACCTGCCCGTCTGTCTTACCTTCAGGTGTTGCATCTGGTGGTATTTTGAAGATCTTGTTGAGGACTTTGACTTCAGATGGTCTATACTCAGGAGACGGGATGCCGTACTTCCTGCAGAGCTCGGCTAAGATAGTTGATGGCTTCTTTGCATCACGCCACATATTGTAACCATCACTGGCGTGTGAGACACAGGCAGAGTGACATTTTAAAGACTTCAAGGCAAAGAACATGCACTCATCAGCCTCTTTATTAGTTACAACTTGCTGATACATCAGCACTTTCTGAAATACTCAGACCAGTTTGTATGACGCCAACAACCATGAATCACCTCTACCCCAATCTGATATTCAGTTTCAACTTCAGCAGGTCATCTTCCCCTACATGTGCAAATGCACTGAGTTGCTGCCATGTGATTGGCTGACTAGAATGTTTCATTAACAAACAGATGAACAGCCTGTCATTGTAAACTACTGTATCAATGCATACAAGGTGCGATCATAAGTTCTGCCCAAATCATTTCAAATGTATCCCTGATATAAATATGGCCAAACTCTCCTCTAAAATCACAAATGTGCCCATTATTTGTTGGGTGGTGAGCAAAGGTTGTGTTGTGTATTTTTAATGCAAAGCAAGTTTGAAGTTCAGGCTGAAGGTCCTCCCTCCGATACCTCAGGACAGACACCCAACAGACCCTGGTGGATGGATTCATGGTGCACAAACCCATGAAAGTCTATGATCAAGTTTAATGTCCGTGGTGAAGTGGTCAGAGGTGGACAAATCTCATAAGCCTTAGTCCCAAGACTTGAATAACTTGCGGTACTAACGTGTCGTAGTAAAGAGCCAGACCACAGGAGGCTCTGTGGTTGCTGTAGAACCTGTTTTCCAAGTCAATCCGCGTCTCTCCGATGCGGTCATCGGCCCCCACGAGATCGTGATCCATGACTGTAATTACCAGCTCTGTCTCCAGCGGGAACGACACTGTGAGTTCAAATACCCTGAGAGGAGAGTCAGACCGACAGGTAAACAAAGATGCAGCTAGACTGGCAGGCATTGACTGACTATAACAAAATATAAATATGGACAGATTTTCCAGCACTGCTGGTCTGAGGACAGTTTGGTGCCAATGGTCAGGAGTGAGATGGTCTATATGTCTGTTTCAGGTTGTTTTTTAATTCAAGAACTTCAAAACAGTGCAATCATACAATAAAACAATGCAATCTGATATCACTAATATTAATAATATTAAACCAATAAAGTTAAAACAAGCAGATCCAAACACAAGTGACGTGAAAGAAAGATGGTACTGACTCTCCAAATACGGGGTTGAGCTGTTTGGGGATGTATCGATCTTTGGTGTTCATACTCTGCTCTCCCACCTGGACCACGAGGTAAGGGTCTGCTTTACCGTTTGGGTCTGTGGGCGCCAGGCTGGTGGCCTGCAGGCGACAACTAGATATGAGAACTAAAACATCAGTGGGGTCCAAACAGGTCTGAGGCCAGTGTGACGCAGCTGAAGGCGAGGACGTGAATTTGGATGTTTCAGGCACAAAAGAAGCTGCAGAAAACCGACCTTGACGATGTAGACCCGGACTAAGACTTTAACTGGGGAGTTTTTGGGGATTCCTTTGATGATCTGACAGCTTGTGTCGTCAGTGTCTTCGGGTTCGAGGGGATAAACCAGGAAGGAGCCCTGGGGACAGAGAACATGAAATGATGATCATGTTTCACCAGAGTAATACACAGGCAGACGCTCTGTCTACGTTACCTTGTATTTTCCCATCAGCCTCTCCTCTTCATCCTCCTCATCATCCTCACCACTTGCTCTGCCTTTATACACGGGGAAAACCCGCAGCCAGTCCTGAAATTGACTGAACTCCGACTCCAGGTCGCCTCTATACAGCTGAACACACACACACACGCACGCACGCACACACACACACACAGAAAGGTCTAACAATCAACAACTGTCATTGTCACAACTGAGGAAAAAACTAAACTCAGAAAATATTCACACCCAGAACTTATACTTGACCATTTCTGATGCTCCTGATAATTATGGTCATCAGCTGCCTGTGGCCCTTTAGAGACAAAAGGCTGGACTGCCGAGGCATCAGGTAATCCTAGCGAGCTTGGTTAGTGAGCCCACCTTTAAAATGTGCAGCTGCAGCAGAAACATAAACCTGCCAACTAGTGCAAAGTGACAGACTAAGAAAAGCTTTAGAAACCTCTCACTAACAATGAAAGCAAACAGTTTGCTCTTGACTACACTTTCAGTTTTTATTTTATTTCATTTCGTGTCTGAATTTCTAAAAAAAAAATAAAAAATACAGTATCTGCTTTTTGCTCATTAATCTACCTTCAGTAAATCATGTTTGACCAAATAAATGTAAACATACACAACAAGGTGTGCAAAAAGGGCTCTGAATACTTTGTAAATATTTCCACCTTAAAAGAGAAAATTAATGTTTCTATTGAACTTGGTATCTGAGACTAATTGTGCTTGTAGGGTCGCAGCGTAGTTGTTCCCCTCTTTGAATGACATCATCAATGTGGTGCCATGTTTTTCTTAAAGCGCAGCTAATGATGCTTTTCAGCAATGTGGGCATGAAATCGTGGACCAGTGACTCCAGCTGAGGATCGAGTCTTTGAGGAGTCACACCTTTAGCGTTGCGATCTTTTTGCGTTTGGGAGGCTCGGCCTCCTCCGTCACAGCTTCCTCCTCTTCCTCTTCAATGTTCGCCATGGTCAGATGTGCTCCCTCTGTATGAAGGAGAAAACTTTATTAAACGGCACACACACACACACACACACACACGCAGACGCGCAGTGCTTCTCTGTTTTGTATCTACAATCACATTTAGGCAGCTGAGTGTATTTTGGACAGGTGTGATTTTCCTGGGTTGGGTCCACAAACGCTGCAGCATAAAACCATATTTTCGAACATGTGATTGGCTCGTGTCCAAAAGGTCCTTTTAGCTGTGTGTAAGTTTTACTTCCTTCGTATTTAAAGCGACAGATTGTATCATTTTTTCATTCAGTTCAATGTAAACATGATGTTATTACATGAGCATCTATTGAAAATTTGATGACCTGTATCAACTGTATGTGTTGTTAATATTTAATAACCATAACATAAACAATAAATTATTATATATCTTTAGTGTATGGAAAATGTATTATATTAATGTAAGTTAATAGTTTAACTGCACCTGTCTCTGCCTGTTCCTCCATCTCCAGCATGTCAGCAGCCTGCAGACAGGATCAAATCATTAGGACTGAATGAAATTCTTTCTTTCTTATAATAAATATAAGGCAGGTATCTCACCTGCTTCTCGAGCTCCTCCAGCGAGGTGTAGTATTTGGACCACCAGTCCAGCTCTTCCTTCTCTGGCACCTCTTCCTCTAGCTCCTCGTCCTTGTTTTTTATTTTTTTCAGAGGTGCCTAAAAAGGTTTATTTATCTCTATCAGCATAACACGTTTTTTTCACTGTGAATAGTTAAAGTCAGATTTTTAATATGTCTGAACAGCTTTTGTGTGTAGAGCAGAGAGAGCGGGAGATTAGCACGTACGTTAACCAGCTGTAAGGGATTGATGGGAATCTTGGACTGTTTGACTGACAGGCTGCTGAGTCCCATACTCCTCACTGACATCAGAGGGTCCATCTTCACTGAACGCTTCCTCACTGAAAAAGACACAAAAACCTCAAGCGGGTGCCAAAAAACTGAGTTTTATGTTCTTGTTGTAGGTCCAACCTTTTGGTTTTGGCTCCTCTTCCTCCTCTGGTTCACCACCAGCCTCACGCAGGCCGTAGTCCATGAGGTTCTGGACCACATGGGACCCAACCAGGGCAAGGTGGCCGAAAGCTCGATGCTCCACCACGAACACTGTGAGAGGAGGGTGGAGGTACGACTCCTCCGGCAACTCCTGATTGGACCAAAAGAAAAAAAAATACAAGAAGTGAAATTTAGAAAATTTAAATGGTGCTTTTCTTTATACGTGACTTGTTCTCTTGACTAGTAACTCACCACATCCATGTACTGGACCACCTCTTTGAAGTTTGGGTAAGTCTTGTAGCTTTGCATCTCCTCAGACTCCAGCTGCTGTCCCGCGCACTCAATCCTCACCAGAGGGTGCTCCACCTCAAAGAGCTGCACCCGCTTCAGGTCCCGCAGACCCCACAAGAGCACCTGAGGACACACCAAAAAAAGACACAGGATTCGCTATGTAGCCAAAAGTCTACATATATACATGCAACACATCAACAGGCTGTGCGTGTTTGTCTGCACGTGTCTGACCTCGATCCTGAACGTCTTCAGGACAGGCCGGACTCCCTCAGGGATCGGGTAAAAATTCTGCTCCTCCTCGTAGTTCAGTTCCTGGGGCTCCACACTGCTGGGGAGAGAGGGCTGCAGGGGGAAATGATTTAATAATTCCCTGCGTCTGATCAGTTCAGGCTGTATATTGTTTCTGGCTTTAAAGAAATCTGATCTGTTTGTAGTTTGAACCATATTTATTATCATTAGTGCTGTATTTTCATGTTATTTTCTGGAGCCGTGGATATTCCCCATTTTGAGTTCTGTTTGTGGTTTCGGTTTGTGGTACGTGGAATTTTATGATATTTCCAGTTGCCACTAGGTGGCGCATATCAACGTGTTCATGGTCGAAACCTTATCAATCCACGAAGGTTTGGTGTAGATTAATCAATGTGACTCTGAGTTACAGGTGTTTTTGTTGTCATGGCGAAACATCACAATTCACCTGGCCGCCAGGGTCACGCCCTTTGGTGAAAACTCACAGTTTTGAAAACAGTGTAAGACCAAATCCTTAAGGCTTTCCTGGCGAAATGGGAGATGGTTCCACTCAATCCACTTGGCTCTGTGCCTCAAGGTGTAAAACATGACATTTACTGCTCCCACTAGGTGGCACTGCGACGGTCATAAAATGTTGCCATATGTATGTGTTGAGGGGCGGATCCTGATCCTACTGAAAAAGTTTGATCCAGTTTGGATAATGTATGTGTGAATCACAACCAATCAGAATTTCTTGGCGAACGATCTAAATTTGCCACGCCCCCGAGGCCACGCCCCTGGCCGAAAACTCACCAAGTTGGAATATTACATCCCCCCTAGTGTGTAGATTTAGACTGAGCAAACATGGAGTTGATCGCATCTAAAACCTAGGAGTAATTAGCCAACATGTGAGGGGTGCAAATCACCACATTTGCATACTTAATTAAAAATGGCGGACTTCCTGTTGGGTTTAGGGCATCACTCCAAGAGGATTTTTTGTGTGTCTGGACATGTTGTATATGTGTACCAAATTACATAAATGTACATGAAACACAGTGGTGGGGCTGGTGTTTAGAGTGTGCTACAGAGCCATTTTGGATGGCCCGTGCAGGAAACCATTAAAATACGTAAATTTCACACCCAGCTGATGGTGGTGCAGAATATCTTGCATTTTGAGCATGATAAAGCCCCCATGATAGAGGAATGAAAGAAAAAACAGGAAAAACTGCAACAATGATCAAAGAAAGAAACCAAAGTAATATCTCCTTTACTTATTTTTGCTTTTTCCAATTAAAAAATGCAACCAGACAGAGATTGATTGACAGACAGACTTTACCTCCCCAAACATGGAGTAGTCCAACTCTATGAGCTCGAAGGCAGCGAGCAGCTCTCCAGCAGAGACCCTCCCCTTATTAACGTCGAAGAAACGGAGGCGAGGCTTTTGGTACAACTGCTCCACAGTTTTAAACTCCGGCTCAGCAAAAGCTCGACCCAAAGGCTTCGGACCACCCTGCACACACACACACACACACACACACACGATATCAGTTCCTGTACAGTAACAGGAGCCAAATGTGAAGAACAATGGAAGGTGTCACTGCTTGAAAATATCCTTTAAAACATTTTATTTTAATGACAAACAGCTTCTAATAAGTTTTATTTTTCCTGAAAAGAAAAACTTCTTTCATCTGCTCCCACTGGATGTTCCCACAGCTAACGAACTATTCACTAACATATTCTTCTGTCAGACCAGCCCTCTGCATGTCGTCCACCTCCTGTCCTGTTGTTATAGCAGGTCTCACTTCCATCTTTTAAACCTCACTTTTCACTCTTGCTGCTGTCCTTCTGGCACAAATCACCCCTGAGACAGTGAGTGGAGTTAGGTTAATTTGTGATTGTGAGTGTGAGTGTGAATGGTTGTCTGTCTCTCTTTGTTAGCCCTGCAACAGGCTGGTTAGGGCTGTGTGATGGGGGAAAGCACCTGAGTGCAGGACGCGAGTCTTACTGAACTTAAAACAGCTTTATTCGAACAACAAAAATCTCAACCTAGGCCTGAACAACAGAATGCAAGCCTGGGAGAAAGACCTGGGAAAAGCTAAACTGGGAACACACCGCTGAGGGAGGGTAATGCAGACGATGACGCAACGAGAATGGATGATGGATAAATGGCTTATTTCGAACTGTGAATTATGCAAAGCTACTTTAGTAGCAGTATAAAGTTATGGACCTGGAAATGAGCACACGGATCCCTCACAAATTCTAAAATGATCTGAGTTTTCTTGATAAAATGTACCTTCAGATGTACCATCTGCATTTTCCTTTTCTGCTTGTATATCAGCTTTTTTATTAAGCAACCAGCTATTTTGTAGCACAGTTGCTGAATATTTGGACTGCTGTTTGAATCAACAGTTTCACGCTAATCGAAGTCGTAGAACAGCTTTCGCTGGGTGTCAGATAACATTTTCTATTTAAAAAATAATGAAACTTTTATGAAAACAGCATTACCACGTCATCGTGGTCGTAGAAGTTGACGATGATGAGGGGCGGGTCTCGTTGGAGGTCCTCTCTCGTTCCCTCTAGCAGAACTCTGTCGAACATCAAGCACTCACACCAGGCAGGAGACAGTGTGTCTCGCAGAATCTGAACACAATGAAAAACAGCATAACACGGCCTCTCAGGACCACAAGCAAAAGGTGACGAGAGCTCCTGAGTACAAGGCGGGAAGCTCTAATGAGAGATGCTGTGCTGGTCGAGGAAATGTGAGAAACACTAAAGTGATGGGTAAATATAACGTGAGACACTATAATAACTGTTTTTTCTCACTTACACAATCATTTTACTTTGAAAGGGAAATGCATCTTGCTGATTCTTGGATGGGGTTCACGCATACACATTTGAAAAGTTATATATGACTGTTAAATGTGTTGCACCCACCCTCGTGACCTGGCACTGTGTAGTGAAGACCACTTTGGCAAAAGGGTCTGACAGGCCGTCATCATCTGCAGCCATCAGGCCACGCCCCTGATACAGGTGACATCGCAGCTGGTAGTACCTGCGGTCTGTAGAAAGAGATCTATCTTCATCTGACCAAAGCAACTCAAATTTTATGATCAGCAAATCAAAATAGAAGAAACTGCGAGGCTTTTGTTTTGAAATACAAATTAATTGCTTCGACCACCACGCAGAAGATTCGGCTGACTCGCCTTGGCAGGACAGTCCGACAGGAAGTTTCCTCCTCCCCTCTGCAACAGCAAGCCCCCTCTGCTCGTCCTCGCCCACGTCCTCCTCATAGATCGGCACAAAGTCCTCAGGTAGGGAACTGATGACCTCTTTACTGTACTTGGTGAGACCGAGCCACAGGTAGACCTCGATCTTCACAAAGATCTGGCTTGCCGGACCTCCTGGAGACTTAAAGGACAGACAGAAAAATCCTCTTTACTTGTTTGCTTTAGAACAAATTGCCTCTAGTTGTGCTAATCAAGTTGTGATGTGTCTCGCTCGTGATTTACCTTCATGTAGAGCGTGGTAACTTTGCCACAGTCCCGCCCCCTCTGCTCCTCCACCAATGAGAAGAGGATGGAGTAGGCGGGGATCCTCACGTAAGCTAGTCGCTTGTTTCCACTCAGTAACCAGATGAAAGCATCTGGGATGGTACTCTGTGGCTGAGGGGAGTACAGTGTGGGGAGGAGACATCAGACCGGGCAAACTACACGCAAAAACGTTTTGGTGAACTCTCTTTGAACTCTGACCTCTACAGCCAGTAGGCGGAGCTTCTTGAGGAGTTTCTTGCCCTCCATTAACCGTTGCTTGGCGGTCCGCCTGGTAATCCTTCGCCTGGCTCTGACCGCCTGCCTGGCCAGAAGGATCTGGACAAATGAAAGCCTTCAGCCAAACAGGAAGAAGCAGGCAGGTAGATGGTGATGGGTGGAAAGAGAGAAATAAGAACAGACTCACCAAACTCTTCTTGATGAAGTTCTTTCTGCTTTTATCGAGGTTGTTGGGACGAGCCTGAGATCTCCTGTCTGAGGAAGCACTGAACTGTCTGCGGAGGGAAAGAAGGGAGGACAGCATTAAAAGGGGACAGACCAGAAGACAAATAAAATCAGACTGAACTATTTCTAAGCTTTCAGAAGGAGGACACTGACTTGCAGGAGGCCACAAGCTCCAGCAGCACCTTGTCCAAACGCTCCTTTGCTTTACTCCTCGGCCTCCTCAACAGTTTTTCCACCTCGTCAAGGCCAATCTCCTAAAAGAGGAACGAGGAGCAATTTGAATGCCACCGTATGCATTATTTAACTCACATTTCATTTTTTCAAATTGGAAATCCACTGAGTCTAACCAGCCTGTCTGCCATCTTGCTCAGCCAGTTGGCCTGATAGAGGCGAAAGCTGTGATCCTCAAACTGACTCCAGACAAACAAACAAGGCTTGGATTTCACTAACGGGGGAGAAAGCTGAAGACACTGGAAAGACCTGAAAGGCAAGCAGAGAGATGCAAACAGGACGTTTGTATGTCTGAGAGTCGCACTGGGGGGCATCACCTGAACACAGAGGTTACCTGTTGTACTCGGTGGGCTGGGGTCTCATCGAAGCAGACACAGATCTGTTCTCAGATTCAGGGCTTTGCACCACCTCTCGCTCCAGCTCGTCCTCTGAATCCAACAGATTCTGCGTCTCCTCGCTCAGATCCTCTCTGCTGCTCCTCAGCTCTTCTCTGCTCCTTCTCAGTTCCTCCCTGCTCTGCTTCTTCTTTGACCTCCTAACTTGTACCGCTTTCCCGTAATTCCCTGTCAGAAACGCAACAGTAGATGGAGGTCAAAGGTTCACGGTTGGGTCACTGAATGACTTGTCCTACAACCTGTGATTTCTTCCTCACAACAACAAGTTTGCTATCATTTTGCATGATCTGACTCTGACATCTTACTAGCCAATAATGATCAGATAAACGGGCAAGTGAAGATCATTTCTAACTGCAGCCCCATTGACTAAACCAGTGGATCCTGCACACTGTTTACCTATGGAGAGTTCAAAGGTTATCGGTTTGGTTCCTACAGATGGGTCCATCATCGTGACTTCAAAGAGAGATGCAAACAGCAGAAAATCCTCCTTCTGTCCCAGAAAGCCCTGAGGAGGAAAACAAGAAGAAAATCTGAGCTGTGCTCAGCCTCCAGCTCCTCAGAGAAAACTGCATTCGCACACCTTTTCATCCAGGCAGGTGCTACAAGGCTTTAAACAAATTCATTGTCTGAGCTATGCATACTGATTATACCTCCAGAACTGCCTGAAAGTAAGTGGCACTTACCTCAGGGAGAGGGTGGATCTCCTCGACGTCCACAGTTGCAGCCTCTGGTACCTCAACACCTGCCTCCCCTGACTCGTCAGGTCCACTCGCAGCCTGAGACACTGCTGCAACAACAAAGGGTATTCTGCTATTCTGTTCTCATCCAATGCAAGACTTTACATCTCACTGACTTGGCACACCCATATCTTTCACACCTCCTTCATCCTCACATCCTTTCCTGTTCTCTCCTTCAGCTTCAGCTGCTCTCCTGACTGCTCCTCACTAACAGCATGACCTTTACCCGTGGAACTTATTACCGCTTCACCTTCGTCAGCTAGATTCTTTGACACAGTTCAAATCAGCATATCTGCCATTTCTTCTGTTGACATTAACCTCATTAAAGTGGCATCACAGAACATCAAAGAACTAAATCTGATGGGGCAACACAGGCAGTGCGCTTACAACATGTTTGTATTAAATGAGAATGATTTGGCAATCATAAATGCAGTTTTTTCAACTTCTGGATCTGTGTGATGTCACAGAGAGTGAATGTTCCCAGTAAGCAGAGGAATGTAATGAAAATTGTCAGAAAAGGTCCCCTTTAACCTCTAATAATCAGATTTTTCTTGACAAAATGCACCATGGCAGATTAAAATGCATTTTCAGTTTTTTCCCCTCAGTGTGAGCAGACTGACCTTCCTTCTTTTCCTTTTTACTGCTTCTTTTCTTCTTTGATGCCAGCTTACCAAGTGCTCCTTTCACCTTTAAGGACAAACGCACACAAGCAATAAATTCATGAAGGAACCAGTGAGGCCATAATACTGTGTGTTGGTAAGGTGATGTGAGAGGTGCAGAAATCAGGCTAAAGTTCCAGTTTTTCCGGTACCTTTCCCAAGGCGGCAGAGCCAGTGTCTGCAGTGAGAGTCGAGGGGGAAGAATAAATGTCCATGCAGAGAGTCAGGAGGACTCTGCCACGGTAGAAGATTCCTTCACCTAGACCCTCATTCAAAGCCTGAAGCAAAAAGTGATAAATTAGTATGAAGTTCCAGTTTAGTCGACTGAAATCCTGCGCAGCCAATACTTTATTCTTGTACAAGCCTGGAGACTGAGAGAAATGTTTGAGAAATAATTTTATGTGCTTTCGTCCCAAGAGTTAGGTACGAAAACTGACACCACTCTCCTTTCTGCGCGTTGTGCATAAAACTTCAAGCAGCTCCTGGTTTAACCATCCAAAATCATCCCACTTTCTTCTTAGTCTTGGTACCAAACTAAGCTTGTTTGATGAGGCAGATAACAGATATTGATGTTCATCTTATTTTCAGAAAGAAAGCAAAAAGGTGGAGTTAATGGTTTACATGCCGGGTTTGACTGGGTCTAGTTTACCTGGTGAACGTCTCCGAGGGTGGAGTTCTGAGGAGAACCGTAAAGGTTAACCCAACTCGGGCCAAAGGTGGGGTTGAACCCTGCAGGCAAAAGACAGAAGGAAATTCTACAGTTTCAATTAATTAAAAACAATTTAAAAATTCAAATAAGGTCAGTTTGTCAAATGTGATGGTGAATGTGTTTAAAAAGCAAAAAAAAAAAAAAATTCTGATTCTCTTTTTTAAAAAACATTAAATAATAGTTTAATTTGTATATACTTTTGACAGTGGC
>VOQJ01036797.1:6189-25002 GCA_015052665.1 Apistogramma diplotaenia | reverse complement strand
TTTTTTATTTTTTTGGCCATACTTGAATAAAGTGTAATTGCACATCCACTGGAGTAGGTGGCGGTGGCAAGCTCATTGTCAGAGTTTGCACAGTAAGTAATAGCTCTATGGCGGCCTTCTCAAACTCCCGGCCCGCTTCCGGCCCCCATTTGGCCTTTTGAGTTACTTTTTTAACATTTTGCTTTCTCCTCCAATTAAGAGGGTTAAGCGGAATGCCAAAAAAGTAACTTAAAGGACAAAATTGTACTACTTTTTAATGCCAAAAACGCCGAAAGTAGGGGGCGTGGGCGGAAGCTGGCCATGGGTGCGCGAAAGGTTTTCTTCTCCCTAGGGGTACATGACAGAAAATTATTTAGAAGCGCTGCTCTAACCCAACAGTGTCACTTGTTAGTAGAAAAGCCCAGCTGCTGAGCTGGCCTGCCTGCCATCCCAATCGTTCACAAACTGAAAACATTTGGAGCATCATGAAACAAACAATACAGCAAAGAAGACTTGGACTGTTGAACAGCTATATCAGACAAGGATGGGACAGCATTCCTCTCCCAAAGGTCCAGCAGCTGCTCTCCCACAAACTCTGCAAATACTGTTCCAGCAAATCTGATAATTTTACAGCAGAATACTACAGAGGATCTATTAGTGTTACTGACTCTAAATCTTTACAATTTTGGTTTGAGAATGGAAGGGTCACTTACTGTCAGTTTTTAATATCTCTCTTTAGCCTGGTAATCAAAATCAAGGACAATCATTTTGCTAGCTAACATTACACAGTTTGGCTGCCAGGTTTGTGAAAGACTCTTCCAGTAAGATTTCAGACTCTTCATTAGAAAGCCTCAGCTAATTGTCTTTGCTCTGGTCTTTTAACGGAGCTAGGCCTTCAGTTTCCTTTTTTTTTCTTTTCTCAAAGCATTTTCTCTTACACAACTGATTATCTCTTTGTACGCTCAGAAGGTTTTCAGGGCAGCTGTAAAGATGGCTATTAATTCCAACTTGCTAATAACTTGCACAAGAAAATGTAAGCTTTCGCTCCGGCCATTTAATTTGTTAAATTTCAAACCTGATTTACATATATAAAGTTTGAGGTGGTTTGAGTGGTTATCTGTTTTTGTACCAGCACACAGCCATGTCACTGAGCTTTTCTACAGTATATGAGAGATTAGTATGATCTTCCACACATTAGATGAAATAGTGATGCAATAACAGAAATACAGCACTCTACCCATGCTGTATCTTTATGAATCACCCGTTAATGACATTTATAGAATTGTGACCTTTTTGATGGGGATATAAATGTCTGCACTGATTTTTTCTTTTATTGGTTCAGCAACCAATTGCAAGTAGTTGCAGAGACCAGTTGGTTGCCAAGAGGTTGACGTGTAAGGTTGAGGGTGTTGCATGTTTGCAGGGTTTGCAGTTAAATCATAAACTGCAGCAGCTACACCAGTACTTGTGGAGTCATTTCTAAATTTCTGCTTCAGATATGTGGGGTTCTGTCTGGATTGTGAACGTAAGTTAATGTGGATTTCTGTTTAATCTGATCTTCTGTGTATGTAGACAGCAGCAGATTGGCAGGTTTGGTAGATTCATCACTGTTAATCACCATATTATCACAAACAGATTGAATGCAATAGCCAACTTGACCCTGTTCATTTGCAGACTGAAAGCAGACTGACAGCAGACTGACTCTGTCTTATCGCCAATGCCACTTTGAAGATGGAAACTGATTGCAATTGGCTGCAGAACTTATCGCCATCTTCAGAGCAACCATTTAAAAGGCAATGAAATTGCAAGTTCATTGCACATGTCATCATAATTGTGTTCATGCCACAATCTCAAACCACTGTTTTCTCTAGTGTGCCTGTACCTTAACTGATGCTCAGAGTCTAAACTGTTTAGTCTGTGGGCATTAGTTTTATTTTCACTGCAAAATCTGATCAGGACATTAATAATAATGCACTGAAAACCCATATTAATTGACTCTCAGTACTAAGTCTATTCACATATAGCGACTTTTATTTATTTATCTGTGCATGTGGCTGCTTTGACTGTGATACAATGAATTAATTAATTCGAAATGTTCTGTTTATTAGTTCTCTTAATTGCAAAAGCACTGTGCTGTTGTTCCCCTGCTTAGCATAGTTAAGCAGCTTCACTGTTTGTTGTAATCATTTATTGTGAATGTGTATTAATTTATATAATCTTAAAAAAATAATTCAAGAATCTCTAAAGACTTAAGGAGTCTCATATTTTGCAGGCTGCTGTAATAGTGACATTTTCTAAAAATGTTCCTAATTGCTTCAACGTGCTCCCCCATTAAGACATAGGATTGTGTGTTTGGTATTGCACCACAGTCCTTTGTAAAGTGCTGTATTGCTTGTTATTCTTTAAGTACAGTTCGGTATTCACCTGAGCACACAGCTCAGCTTCAATTAGCTCCACCCAGCTTGAAAGTGGAAAGCAGTGAGCCAGACTGTAGCCATTCACTGAATCAATGCTCATAGTATTAACAAAAACTACGTTCTTTCATATACTGTAAGGAGCTACGTACAGGTTATAACTGGAATGTAATTATGCACTCGTTTTGGTGTTGGGAGTAATTCAGTGACTCTACAATATAGACCTCCATGTTATTATTGCCCCTGGTCCATGCAGTACTTGTACATCATAGTCTTATTCCCAAGAGCAGCAACAGGAATAACATATAACTGTCTAGTTGGTCTGTTCTTATCTCATGTCAGTCCAAACAGCACTCTCCTGACAAGTGGTATTTGACTCAGTCAGAAACTGACACGCACAGAAAAGAGAGAGAGCGAGAAAGAGACAGACAAACAGGGAGGATGTAGAAAGAGGAGAAATGAAAGCGCCTGAGAGACAGAAGGGAAGACAGGCCATTCCTCAACACTATGTGAACCTCTGCCAATCTTTTCATTGCATATGGAACTCTTTTTGTCTGATAGAATAATCAGCATGCGCTCGACAGGAGAGTGAAAATTGCCATTCACGCAAAAAAACATGCCAAGGATCGTCAATTATCTGCTGGGTTTGTTTTTCTGTGTCTGCCATCCATTTGCATACTGTTCCTATGAGAAGGTGCTTTTGATGTAGTTAGGCGATTCTGGTCAGTATGCTATTATGTGAATGTGTCTTATTAGCGCGCAGTGTGTGCAGACAGGGAAAAGGTCATAATGTTTCTTTGTTCCCATAGCTCTTTTTCCTCAATTAAGGCTAATCACCAGAGCCCAACACTGATCCAGCCTCTCAGCTTTTCTCATGCTTGGATTCTGATGATCAGCGTGCACGCATGTGTATTTCAGCGTATGCGTGACACAGTGAGAGTGCAAGTGCAGCAACACCAACAGAAACAATGAGGATCCTGTTCATGCACGTGCTCATGTGAGCATGTGTGTAAATGTAAATGGCATTCTGTGATCTCTCTGCACATCAAATGATTTACCTCTGTGGTGTAATGGAGCAATTTCTCTTTTTTTCCCCCTCTATTCCCCATCTCTCTTTTTCCTCCTTTTTCGATCTGCGCTAAAATATTCTCCCGTTTAGCTCCGTGACAAGTCATCTGTCACTCAGAACAGTGAGGGAATGGGCTCATCTGACCGACAAGGTGTGTGTGTGTGTGTGTGTGTGTGTCTCCGTGTGTGTCTCCGTGTGTGTGAGAGAGAGACTGTGTGTTTTTTCCTCTGAATTGGTCATGGTCAAACAGATGTAATTATGAGATCCATCTCTAATAATTATAATTAGTTTTCTCATGATGACAAAAGAATTCACAGCAGATGGAGACGGGAATGATCAGTTCATTGTTAGTTTTGCTCTTTTCGGATGGCTTGTTGATCCTAAGAAAAATATGGGCCACATTAGACTTATCCTCTAAGGCGTTCATGTTTTGTCCTCTTAATGTGGCTTATATGGTCTATGAGATTGCAGAACATAGTAATTTGTCCAGTGTAAAAGGCAGACTCCCGGCCTGCAGGCAAATACCAAGCTCACTTTGTGTTTTTTCAAGCCAAATGTGGTGTACTTTGTTTTCAAATGAAACTGTAAAATACGAGTGCTATATCATTGTGTAGATTCATGCTTCTTTTATATATTTATGTCTTTGACATTCAGGCGGCAGCTGTGTGCTCTGGTGGGAATAATAGGCTGGCTTTTTGAGAGCCATAAGCCTTTAAGGGTAATGCAGCTCTAGCTGCTCCAGCCACAGGCTCTCTTCTGTAATAGCCTGTAATTCCTTCTGTCTGTTATAATCACCTACACTGCCTGACAGCATGCACTCACTTGGACAAATATGGACACATAAAATAGCGTGCAAAAGTTTTTGCCACTTTAGATGCTTAGATCCTAACCTATCTGTCATATTCTAATATTTTTAAGCTGAATGGCTATACGTGATTCTCACCAGCCATTTCAATACACCTAACTGGTAACTTGTGGGATTCCCTTAATTCTCCGTGGCATAGATTCAATAAGGTGCTGTCCTCATTTTGGTCATGGTAGACAGTGAACTCATTGCCATTTTCAGTAAACAGTTTGAGATGAGCTTTGTAACATGGTGCATTATCCTGCTGAAAGCAGCCAGCAGAAGATGGGTACAGTGTGGTCATAAAGTGATGGACATGGTCAGCAACAGGTAGGTGATGTTTAAATATTGAAATGATGCATAGCTGGTGCTAAAATGTGCCAAGAAAGTACTGTATTCCCCGCAACATTAAACACCTATCAGCCGCCTAAAACATTGATATAATGCAAGATGGATCCATTCTTTAATGTTGTTTTTGCCTAATTCTAACCCTACCATTCCAGTGTTGAAACAGAATTGACTTATGAGACCAGGAAGTGTTTTTCCAATCTTCTGTCGTCCAGTTTTGGTGAGCCTGTGTAAACTGTAGTCTCAGTTCAGCAGGTCGTCTCGACCATGTCTGCATGTTTAAATGCACCGAGTTGCTGACATGTGATTGGCTGATTAGATATTTACATTACTGAACAGTTGAACATGTGTATCTAATAAAATGGCCGGCGAGTCTCTGTATTTTCTGTCAACACAAAATATGAAAAATCAAAAGCACTTTTATCAAAACAGACTGATCAGAATAAAGTAGCAGCCGTTTTCTGAGTGAGGAAGCATGGCATTTTTTTTTTTAGAAAACAACATTAAATCTGTTGTTCAGTCTGTTGTTTAAAATAAAAGCATTTCACTGGGTGCACTATTTTCACTCATTCAGTAATATATCAGTTTCTTGTGATGTTCTGATCCACCGTCAGTCAGCACACCTCCAAGCAATCAGGAGCACCAACTGGCGTAGAAGCCAAAGTCATGTACTGCTTTGGATGCAGTCAGCAGCAAATAGATTTTAACCACCTGATTATTTACAGTATAATATTTCACTGCTTTGCTGTCAGACAGCCGTTTCTGAGGAGGATGTCACTGTGCTCTTTTTAAAGCCACCAGACTCCACTGACAAAAACAGTAATATTACATCACAAAACATGGGAGATGCAGGTGTATTACTGCCTCAATCGGTTAGTTAGTGCTGGTGTGTGATTTCTGAGTTTCAGCCAGTTTGTTTAGATCCAAGCTAATGTTAAAACTCAAGTCACACAGCCGTGGACTCACAACTCCTGTTTTCCGTGAGACGAAATGACCAGTGGTTTGAAGAGACCTATTTCTTTCTCAGTGCTGTTTCCACAAATCAATGAACTGTGTAGACTGTTGCCGTACATGCGGTCCTAACCTTAAGCTGGCGTGTGCCTTTAAACTCAGATATAGTTTGACAGGCACCACGGCCCTCCATGCTGCTGAACTGAGAATGAGCTTGAAATGCAGATACAGGGACTGCATGAGTGTTTGAGCTTCATTAAATATGCTTTATATAACACAATATTTGGATATCAACAAATCCCTTATCTCTTTTTTAAAAAATCTATCTGTCTGTGCGTGCGTGTGTGTGTGTATTTTTTAATTCAGTAGATAGTCCTAGGAATATCATTGATTTCAATGTCAGGCAGTTAGCAGTTACCCTGGGATAACATGGTGAGAATACAAGATGTTCATGTGCAACCTACCTGGTAAATACCTCAGAAAATTACACAGACATTACCACATATCCATACACACACACTCACATGTGTATACTGACATGGTTGTGTGAACTGTCAGGTTGCCTTTTTATCTACCTGCATGAGAAGAGAAGAGAAGTTCAGCAGTTGTAGACCAGGTGTAGGTGTTTATTGGCTGCAAAGCTCTGAGGACATATGCAGCCCTCATCTCATCTCCCACACAAGCCACACACAGTGTTGTTGCTACCATAAGCCAGCAGAAAATGTGTGTTTGGGTGGACGGGGACTGAATGGTATGGGTGCCAGACTCTCTCCCCACAGCCCTGTGGCGGCCGGAGAAGTTAATTGGCAGCATCTGGCTGTCTGTAAGCCCAATCGGCCATCTTTGCAGCCCCCTCCTTCCACCACACCCCATTCCTTCTCCTCCCTTTTTTCCTCTGGCTCCCCTCCTGTGGGCTCTGCTACCCCCAGCACTCACATGATGACACCAGTCTGCCTGCAAGCTGTGAACGTAAAGTAAGTGTGTCTATGTGTGTGTGTGTGTGATATAACAGGGAGTAGGGAGTCAGACAGGGCAGCCAGGCCCCCAGCTGTCACCATCGTGCCAAGGGAAATGTGGGCAGACAGGTTGGCATCCTTGTGCCAAGACCAGCAGGGCCCTAAGGGAGGATGAGGAGGGAGAGAAGGACTCAGAGGGAGTAAGGAGGGTGCAGAAGGCAGAAAGAGCTTTTGGATGAGTACAGTTTTACTGATCATGTGACAGACACAACATGTGGTTTGCACAGTGATCACGCTATGAGCAACTGTGGAGGGTGTTACTATCATGACCTCAGAGTTACCTTTTGTGTCAGGCTTTCTAATAAAAACAAAATGGCCAACTGTGTTGTAATTGATTAACTTTATTTGAAACAGAAAATTTTGTTTTTTTTGTGAAAATCAAAAGTCATCATACTCAGGGCTGGATGTCTGCGGTGTACGGTAGTTTATTTACACTGAATGCAGGACAATAAGACTTATAAGCAACCTTTAGCATCATGTAGCTCTCATACATCATTGCCTTCTTGGTTTATTACTGATCTTTTTTTTTTTAATCTGCTAAAATATGTGATGCGACATCCACTGACCACATTTGTATATCATCTCTCTCTGGTGAAAAGCTAGTTTTAATTATATAAAACATTTCTTTCATGTTATTAGATATTTCACATTCATAAAACCTTGTCAAAAATACCATATCATGACTACCTGAGGAAATCTTTGCACCCTTGACTAAAAATGTAAAGTCTGCTCTTTACAAGCCCGAGGTGGACAGTTTTATTGCAAAATCAGCAGCACCAATTATTTTTTGTTTTATTTATGTTGCCCGTCATTGCATTATTCATTGAGCTGCAAGACGTGAGCTCATCTCTATCTGGAGTAAAAAGTGATTTCAGAAGGTGTCATACATGTTGCATTGCCTTCCACTGAGTAATTTTCCAGAAAGAATGATCTCATCACTCTGACACCTCATTTTAAACACACACACACACAAGCACTCAGAAACACACACATACGCGCAAAGCCAAAGCACACACATACACGTAGCTCGCGGGAGTGGCAATGTTGAAGCTTGATCTTAAATTACATGACTCATTGTGACATCAGAGGGTATTTTCAGTGATATATGCAGCATTACTTTATTTGCTTAAACAATCCATGGAAGTGTATGGTTTAAGCTGTTGCCAAAGCAGTAGCTGTGTAGGACCTATTGACACTAGAAGAGCAGTCACAGAGGGCAGAGCACCACCGATTTGCAGAAAGTGTTGCAGCTTTAATAAAGTGATCCAGATCGACACTACAATTTGATGCCATCTGGACACCAGAGGAGCTCACCTGTTTGAGCCGGCAACCCACCCACTGAAGGTGCCGCACCTGGACGTTGGTTCGAGCACACCCGAGATCATTTGCTGAATGTAATTCCCTCCACTGTCTTAGAGCTTTCCTGTCTATTTTCTGCACTTTTATCAAAAGAAAGGCTCAAATGCGGCATTGCGGCACTGCCTTAAATCTGCATGTTTTCCACATCCAGCAGGGATTATAAAAACAAAGCAGGTCTATGGGGAAACAGCTCCCTTGACCCCTGAAACCTCTTTCTTCATGAATTTCTATTTTCATTTATTATTGAATACAAGTTACTGTTTATTTTGTAAATTATGGTCCCCGTTAGAATAAAAACGAAACAAAATCAAAGCAGGATTGGTAGCAGGGCATTCTTACCCTGTGATTGACAAGCTCCTACCAGTGTGCCAAGTCACTCTGCCTTGAGACTAAGCAGCGAGGCTTCACTGACCTAACAGAGGGTGGCTTTATCCATTTTTTCAATAACATAAAGTTAACTTTAATACATAAACACATGAGCACTGACCCAGTAAACCTACAGCAGGTAAAAGGCACCAAACTATTCTGAGTTTAGTAAACAAACTCGTACTAAAGCAAAATGAAAACTGCCCCAAACACAGATGACATTTAGTGATTGTGTAACAACTTATGAGCCAACAAGTGCTGTAATTATCATGTAAATGTAGCAACAGGTGTTCCTTCCAAACACAGATACGCACAAATTTCTCAATTTAGGGATGCTTATTGAACTTAGTGCCGCATCATGTTTTTATGAAACTCCTAAAAACAGCTTGAAGCTGTTTCAGAACTTGGATTTTGAAGTAGCCTCTTTTGAGTTTTGCTAATCTGACTTCGTCACAGTAAGTTGAATTTTTATGAGCATTTCAGTTTGTAGTAGATGTTTAGATTAGGGAGCAAAGTGAATGAAAATACATGAAAGCTCCTGAAACTTTGAAAGGGGCTGCGCGCACGCCTCCATCAGCTACAGGGACACGAGTTGTGTGTTTTGACCTGCCTTTTCTTTGGACCGGTGCTGCTTTTGGAAAAGCCTGATGTTAAGTGAGCAGAATTTTACAGGAAGGAGTGGCCTCGCGATTTTGTAGATTCTTGATAAGCAGTAAACACTGAGTATCTCTCAGAGATTAAGGTGCTGTAGGTGTACTGCAATAAAGGGAGTGTGTTACTGTAGTTATTGAAAATAAGTTGACAATAAAAATATATGCACTTTATTTACCCTACAAGTGCATGTGTGTGCACATGATGTCTGTTGTTCACATGTCTGGTCTTGTTATTATTTAAACTTTGTCTGGCGCCCGTCTGTCTATTCCATTACACACACACAACACACACACACACACACACATACACACACACACACACACACACACATGCTGATAATGTAATGGGAGTATAATGTTGCACTCTGGGAAATGCTGCATCACACAGTTAGAGGCGGATGGTCTCGTCTCTCTCCTCTCTCAAACACACACATACATACACAAGCCCACTGCCAGCCTGTCTCCTCCCACTCCCACTAGCTTACACACCACCACTCACCAGGGGCTGAACGCTGACATCATCATATTGTTAGATTAGTGTACGTGTGTGTGTGTGTGTGTGTATGTGTGACTTCTTTATGGTTCCTTGCAAGTATTTTTCCTGTACCCACCATTATTCTAGACGAATGTGCACCTGCCCTGTTGCACCATAGGGGACCAGTGGCGCCACAGTGGTGAGGGCACAGTGATCATCTGCTTTCTGCTAATTGCCCTGCTGCCCCGCAAGACGCAGGGGAGCTAGCCACCAGCAGACACAGCATGCTTAATCTGGCTGAGACCCCAGTGGGATATATTTTGGGCATGTTTTACTTAAAAAAAATCTAAATATCTTACCTTATACTGTATGCTGGGCCACTGTAAATAATAGTATGTTTGGTGTATGAACTGAATATAAAATATATGCAGTGCTGTGCACTGGAGCCACCCCTCATTTCTTTATATTTTACGAGGAACATGGGAAATCGATGCAGAGATTTATTGAAACGTTTTCAGACATATGTGAATATGTGCCTGAACTCTCTCAGCCGGTTTTCTTGTAGTTACTACAAGCAGTCTTCAGGAATAGTTCTCCAAGCTTCTAAAAAGGACATTCAAAGCTCTTCCTTGGATGTTGGCTGCCTTTTGTGACGTTCTTTGTGAAAATGATCCCACATTGATAATGTTGAGACCCGGGCTGTGGGGAGGCTAGTCCATGACTGACAGTGTTTCACTGTGTGTTTTTCTATAAAGGTATGTTTTTACTGCATTGGCAGTGTGTCTTGGATCATTGTCATGCTGAAAAATTAAGTAGTTGCCAATCAGATGCATGGCGAATCAAACTCTTATAATACTTTTCTACATTCATAATTCCATCAAAACCACGACTGAAATGCAGCCTGAACCCATCACAGGGACTCCACCATGTTTTAGACCCAAGTTTAGATGATCACTCTATCAGACCTGTTGCCACTGATTTTCAGTCCAGGACTTGTGTAATGTGGCAAACCTCAGCCTTTTCTCCTTGTTTCCCTTTCTTAAGAATGGCTTCCTGACAGCCACCATTCCACTGAGACCATTTCTGATGGGGCTTCAGTGAACAGTAGCTGAATCAACTGAAAGGCCAGATGCATTTCTCAGGTCCTGCATCAGGTCTTTGCTGGATTTTTATTTTTATTTCCTGGTTCTTAAGCACATGACTTTAAGATACTGATCATCTGCTGTAGATAGTTTTTAGGCCTGTCAGTTCTTCTTTTGTCATACACTTGTCCAGTTTTCTCAGATTTTTTGATAACACAATCCTCATCGTGCTGAGATACAACATTTTTTCCACTAATAACGTGTTGGAAAGCAGCTTGTGCTTTTGCAAGTGCCTAGATAAAATTTAAAAATGCATGTTTGCTAGGTTATGTGTAGACACAACACTGATTCATTCCTTGAGTTTGATGCCTTTTTTATGCCTGAATGATTTATTGGCTCTTGGAAGTAAAATCTAACAAAATGAGGGGTAGCTCAAGACTATTGCACAGTACTGTACACAATACTGTTTCCTGTATTCTTTAAATTACTTTGAAGTGTTTTTTTTTCCCTCAGATTTTCCTCAGCTAACCTGCGCAACCTTCAAAGCAGGCGTCTTTTCCTCTGAGATCTGTTTTAGCACAGCAAAGTGGTTAGCGTGCAGTGCATTTTTGTTCTGTATTAACCTTGAGAAATGGACACCTCTTCCTCTTTCTTTATTTTCTGCTTTCACCTCTCGAGAGGTCACCTCTCACTCAACATTATGGCCCTCTACTGGTCCATCCGGGCACTGTCACACTGCTCATTAAGTTAAGTCAAACAGTGCATTGGTTTAATAGAACCTTGAAAGCATTTGATTTTACTTGGCTGTATAAACGTAGCTCCCTCAAAGTCTTTTGATGATGATTATAAACTTCATTCAAGACTGAATGATGAAATTTCAAATGAAGAAAAAAAAGGATGAAATGAAATGAAATGAAAATAATATGTATTTATTCACTACATATTTTTCTCATTGCCACTATCTCGGGGTACATCAGTTAAAGCAGCCACTGCAAATCCTCCAGCACTTTCATCTCTTTGTGCCAACTCAGAGGTGATAAGTGTCCCATGTGAATGTATGAGCACTGTGCATCTCGCTCTCATTTTTTTTAGATTTAGAGTGAAACTGATTAGGAGTTTGAGGTAGAGGTTAGTGCATGCATGCGGTCATATTTGCACTGCAGGCATTTATATGATGAGTATTTTGCTCCTGACTGCAAGAATATAATTTCTAATTTAAAAGAAAAAAAAAATCAGTCTCACAGTGGAAGGCTTTTTTTTTCATCTGGAAAGTAAAGTAGACTGAGGGTTGGAAGACAGCACTGGAAGCGCGTGATGTGAAAAAAAGATGAATTGCTGGATAAAATGAATTTTAACACACGCACACTGAGAGACACTCCAACAGACATACACAGATAAAAACATACTTAGACAACCACTCCTTGTGCATTTAGCATATCAGCAGAACAAACAGGATGATTCCTATAAACAGCAAAGGTGTTTTATTTAGATGAGGCTGCAAGATTTATGACTGCATTCAGTGTTTCATGGCAATAACTTCGCATTTAATGTCTGCCGCATAATCCGAACTCAGGTGAAGCGCCGCGGGTTTGAGCTGATATTGACCAAGTTGATTCGGCAAACTCACCTTGAAATTCATTGAGGTTTAAAAAGCTGCCAATTCTGTGACAGATCACCCAATTAAATTCACCAGTAATGTGTAAATATCTGGGCAGTATCACAGCAAAGTGTGCACTGCTATGTGGATGTCGCGTTTTGCCCGTCAGAGGCGTGAAATAGACACCCCTGCTTAAGTTGCGGTAACAGCAGGGGGCGATAGTTAATTTATAGCTACCACCTTTGTCTTGATTAGCAGCCATTTCAGCCATCCACACACTGGACCAGTGGGTCTATTACACTCTTTGACGTAATACCGGGTTGAAATATCAGAGCTAACGCTGGTGGTTAGAGAGATTTTTACAGTGCCTCTAACTGGAAGCAGTGTGTAAAAAGCCATCTGACCAAAGTTCACCTCTAGGGTGTTTGGATGCAGCCATCAGTTGAAAGTGTCTTTTTTTTTTTTTTTTATATTGCAGTCTCATCAGGGGACTGTTTCTGACCTGAGAAAGCTGCTAACGGCCTGTTGTCTCCACAGGTGAGCACGGCTCAGCTCCCTCGTTACTGGAAAGTCCATAATTCACGAGTGTTATTGCTTCCTGCAAAACCTTATTGCTGCTAGCCAGAATTCTAACCAGTAGCACTAATCCCAAGTTATTTCACATCATCAGCAGACTTTAATGTGCATCTTTTCTATTTTATGTCTGCACACACACACACACACACTGCAGCTGAAAATTAACCTCTGAAGATAATGGAAATAAATGTTATACCAAGTCTCTCCTCAGCTCTGCCGCACTTAAGAGACCAAATCACAATCGATGACTTCCTTCTCTACATCTTATTTTCACTCTTCACTGGTCGGGGAAGTTAGTCCCAATCTAAAAACACATTCTCATGAAGCTGCAGTCAAATAAATATACAGTACCACCACATACAATATACAGCAGGCCAACCAAATTACAAAGCAAGCCCAGGTTGCCTAGTAACAGTGTCTCCAGAAAGCTTTGTTGCAACTTGATTTGCATCCAAAAAAGATAGATGGATGCTCCAAGAATATATATGCCGTCATGTTTACAAACACACACACACACACACACACGCACTTCCTCATGCATGAGAATGCACACCTACATGGGTGACACTCCTGAGATCACTCGGAGGCTGCTTTCTGCTTGACTTGGTATGCAAACCGAAAACACAGAGCCATGCTTTAAAAACAATGAGCCTATCTAACATCTGGCATCATTTTAGAGTGCCAAGAAATATTGCCTCTTCAATTATTGGCGCAGTAACACACAGGGAATAAAGAAATATGTCATTCAGTGTGAAATATTTGCCAAACGGACTAACTATTTGTTTTAAATAAGCTGGTGGGGATCCGTGGAGCTTGACAGCTGTACGGGCATATTGGAAGACATTCAACCTTCCTAACAGTTGACAGGATAAACGTTTGACAAGCTGAAAGTGACAACAGTGATGGAGAAAATAAAAGGGAGTGGATGAGAGTGTGTGCTTCTGTGCCCGGGTCTTGTGAGTTTTGTCCTGTATGTTTTTGCCTTTGTGAGAGTGCTCAGAGGAGCAGTGATTGGCGTGTCCTCTACGCTTGATTGATTTGAAAATATAGACAAGATGTCGCCTGTATGAAAGCTACCAATTTATAAGCCTTCATCTCAAAACTTCAGAGAGACGGCGGCGCCATCAAAATCAGAGCAGGAGTTTGTAGCTACCAATGGTTCAGAAGTAGAAAAGCCCTGGCAAGCAAAGTGACACCTCGCTAAAGGCTGCCTGCTAGCTCTATAAATCCTCTCCCTTTGTATTCTCCTCTTGCCTCTTTTTTTTTGTCCCTTTTTCTCTGACTTTGTCTCTTTGCTTGCCTTTTTCTCTGTTTGTCATCCACTTTCTGGCTTTGTCTAATGTTTTAGTCTCTCTATTCCTCTTCGCTGCGCATCTCTCTGTATTCCACGAGGCTGTGATGAGACACCCTGGAAGTTAACTTGTCTCACAGCTCGCTCTGAAAGGAATGACCTTGATGTAGCTCACATGCGGTTTGAGTTTGTGGTGTTGCCTCACTGTGTGACTCTTTGCATATTCCTGTTTGTGTTTGAGTTTCTGTGTCTTTGTAATCACTGAATTGTAAAACTATGTGTGAGAGCCTTATCATGTGCTGGGAGCTTCTCAATTTTTTCCCCCCTCATTCCATGTGGCGATAATTCTGTTTGGGAACGACGGCACTGTACCACGTCAAGAGATGGGCAGGCGAGAGGCACAGGGAGGTACCATTTAGATAAAACAAATTGCCAGCTGCCAAACAGGAGCAGTCACCTTTCAGATAAAAAACCAAAGAGACTGCTGTGAGCAGCAGTGTGCATGTGCCAACGATTTTGTGAATTTTCATATTTGTGTATGACTGCGGTATCTAAAGGAGGTGTAGCTCTGTCCTTAGCCAGTAATCCAGGCTTTCCAGGCAGTCTTTTTTTCCATAACAACTCACAGAGCCATTTTCTCTGGCCTATAACTATAATGCTGTGATGGGACAAGCAGCAGTAATTAAAATCAATAGCCAGGACTTTTCCAGTCTCCGGCAAGGTCACACACTGCCCGGTAGAGAGAAAGAAAAGGAGAAACAGAAAGAAGTGGAATTGCATGAATGGGCAGAGCCAAATGGGGAAATATGTGAAGAGGTGAGGTGTCATCTTATTTTAATTAACCTGCACCTTGGAGGGCTGGCACTACTTTAATGCACTGGTGTGGGCACTAGGGGGTTGTATGAGTGTACATGTGTCTGTGAGTGTGTCTATTTTGTCCTTGCCAGCCAGCACTTCAAGCCCATGTTACTATGCACGCTTAGGAATCGCATTCAGGTTCCTTTGGGTATAAAATACAATATTCTTCTCTACATTTTTCCAAGATTCACTGTTTTTCTTTGTCCAGTTTTGCAGGCTGTAACATGACCCTGTAAGCTTGCTCCAGTTGGCAGGGAGGGTGTGGTGTAGCTAGCCACTAGCTGCATTTGTATTCTGCTGCGATAGCCGCATGCAGAGACATTTTCCTTTCTCCTCCTCTGAAGGAATAATCAGCCTTGCTTTTCACTCCCTTCTGCCCGAAAGAGGCTGAGTGATTTAGCTTGTTCCGTTTCACTAGGTACCTGCAGGTACATCTTCAAGTGTTTGCATGTACTGTATGTGTGTTCCATATAGCTTTCTGTGCAAGATCTTTGTCAAGCCAGGTATATTAGGGGTTTGAAGAAACATGTGCATTTCTTGTTTGTCCTTCCTGCCCTCCCTTTTCAGGGATGAGTCAGAAAGAGAAGTCTTTTCTGTCAGAGTTAGCGCAGAGCAGTCTGTCCTGTTTGTTGATTATCAGGTCCTGTTCCTATCACAGCCCTGATAGTATCTCCATCTGATCTGTTGCCAGACTCGCTAGCTCACTAGCCAGCCCTGCCATCGCACAGCTGCTCTGCTGTTAGCCACCACCCCTTCCTGTATATCTCCGTATCAGTCTCAGATCTGCCATCACCCTTCTCTCTCATCTTCTCCTTATCTCCTTATTCCACCTTTCTCCCAGCTCCCACCATCCCAAGCCCACCAATCACTCACCGGCCTCATATTTTTCTTCTTTTTATCCTCCACTCTCAGAGCATCTGCCAAAGCTCCTATGGCAGCACCGTTGTTCCCCGTGCTTGGTCGTCTTTATAGAAACTGTCAGTGCAGAGTCAGTGAGTGACAGGACAAGACATGTGAGAGTAGGAGAAAGATGGGGAAAATGAAAGGGAAGCGAGTAAGAGGGAAACTCGCATACTAAATTCTTCTCACCAGGCCTTAGTAATAGTAATACCAAACAAGAGAAAGAGAAAGAGAGGAAGACAAAGACAGACAGATGAAGAGCGGTAAAGGAAAACATGTTGAGTAGGCAGAGAAGTTCTGTGGACTGCAGCAGTACTGTCCCGGACCCCATCGATCATCCATGAGGTGCCAGGATCAGTCAGCTTTATTTAGCTCTGAGCCCAACATGCAGCCAACACAAGCAAAGCACACAAACCCACGGCACTTAGTAGCATATTGCAAAGACCAGACACACAATGCACAAATGAGATGCTTATTGTACGTTTCACTCTCCGTTTAGTTTTTCCTACTTTGCTCACACACTTTCACTCACAACTGGAAATATAATATGTAACAAATTTAAAACGATGCAGTTCAGATATACATTAAAGATCTTGGTCCCTTGGGGTCACAAAAAGTCCTTTTAATTGCCAAGCTGAAAGACCAGTTGGCCACGTTTGAAACTCACAGACATAAATTGTTGAAAGCTCTCAAGCTTACCCAAAGAATTATAAACAGAGATCAAAATTAAGCTGCACTGTTTTTGACATATGTCGTTTTGTCTTAATTTAATAGGACCATCACTGATGATTGCCCTTCATTTTATACTCGGGCTATAAAAGTGTCACTCAGGCTGATTATTATTTTGAGTGAAGGATTTTTAAATGCTGGTTTTTACCACAAATCATTTTTTGTTTGCCTGTAATGGTTGAGACTTTCAGTTTTAAAAGGACGCATACAGAAACTGATTAGATTTGCCTTAATCAAAGTCTTTTAAAATGCTAAATGACCCCAGGAATGCAGATTTAAAGCAAGCCTGAAAGAGAGGCATAGTTGATATCTCAGGTAATCAATTTATCAGCTTAGTTTATAATTTATAAGTCTTTGTATTTTATATTTGCATTGTTTTGCTGCTGACCTTTATTTTCATTCGAAGTCTGAGTTACATTTTGTATTGTGTGTGAATTTGACTTAAATGATAAATGTAACTGCAGTGTTTGTATCACAACAAATCACAGTGGTGATTAATCATCACAAATAGCTCCCTTTTTATCACTGCTGGCTCTTAATTTTGATGTCTCGGTAATACATTACTGTGCAAAAGTCTTGCCACCCCTCATTTCTTTAGATTTTACTTCCAAGGAGTGAGATGTTCTTGAACCAGTTTTAAATGGTGTCTTTGGGTATTTTGTTACTAACAGTCTGTTACAAAACACATAGCTTGTTCCCATTTCTTTAGTTGAATCTGCTTAAATACCAAAGGTAACTCAGATTGACAAGCATAAAATAGTATTTTTGCACCAACAAAGTGATTCACAACGAGCTGTTAGCTGAAAACTCTATATGTTGGCATGGTGTGTGTTGTTTAAAACATAAAACTGGATAAGTGGAGGACAAAAGAAGAAGTGGCACGCCTAAAAAAATATCTATAGCAGAACCGTATCTGAAAGTCATGTGCTTAAGAAATAGAAAAGAAATGCAATAAAAACCTGACACAGGCTTATGGGATGCATCTGGTGCTTCAGGTGATCCAACGACTTCATTAGTCACAATGATCCCAAACACACTGTCACTGCTAGAGCTCTGCATGTCCTTCAAGAAGCCTGGAGAAATATTCCTGAAGACTGCAAGAAAGCGTGACTTCAGGCTGTGTTAAAGAATAACGACGGTCACGCCAAATATTGACTTTCGAGCTCTTTAGAATTGTACAAACTCTGTTTTTCCATGTATGTTTGAAAATGTTTTAATAAACTGCTGTTTCCCATTTTCATGACTCTCACACAGTACTGTAGATTAGAAAACGGTTGTATGTCCCTGTCAACAAAACAGAAACGTAAGAAATTTCCAAGCAAGTAATTACCAGATGATACTGTCCTCATTCCTTCATTTGTGCTCTTTCTCATCAATTGAACTCAACTTCTGCACGCTGACATGTTGATGCAATTCCTGCATTATGATTTTTCATGACAGATAAATGACCTCTCTGATTTCTCCGTTTTGTCTGTTGTTGTTGCAGGCAGAGGCTTCCCGCCAAGAATGTGTACTACTACCGCTGCCCTGACCACCGCCGCAACTATGTTATGTCTTTTGCCTTTTGCTTTGACCGAGAGGACGACGTGTATCAGTTTGCCTACTGCTATCCCTACACCTACTCGAGACTGCAGCATTACCTGGCCAGCTTGGAGCGCAGGAACCTGCCCTACCTGCAGAGGGAGCAACTGGGACTCAGTGTGGTAAGTGACGTGAGCAGCTGGAGGACAAATTATACAAGGGGTGGTTGTGGTTATGGCTCGAGCAGAGAAGTCGAGTAGTGGTGCGAATTAGAGATGGAAGGGTTATAAGGCATATTTTGTGTGTGTGTGTGCGCGCACATGCGGGCATCTGTGTGTGTTCAGATTAAGGAGGTCCAGATTGGTAACTCAGGTGTGCCTGCCGGTCATAACTTCAGCCTCTCGTGTTATTATTAGGATTGTTGCACTCTGAGATGACAGACTGTAAGCCTCTGGGTGTGTGTGTGTGTGTGTGTGTGTGTGTGTGTGTGTGTAAATGGCATTGTGTAATCAGCAGAGCTCTCACCTCGGCAGTAGGTGCTAGTGTATCATACACGCTGCCTCCAGTCTTGTCTGCTCTTATCAAATAATTGTAGAGAAAAACTCATTAGAAATGCTTGAGAGATTACGACTTTTTCTTCTGTCCTCCAACATTTGTCAGGGAAAAGCTTGCTGCAAGGGGGTACCATGAAAGTACAGGTATTTGTAAGGAACACCTGACCATGAAATGCAGAAAGGACTCTGAAAATTAGAAATCATGGCATGAAACAACTAATAGTATGTTTA